>NQII01007691.1:39850-72913 GCA_002778355.1 Clitarchus hookeri
GCCAGCCGACCCCAGCACCCCTCCACCCTGCCAGCGTAGCGTCCTTTCCTCACATACGCTGCGCTGGAGCAGAAGAAAAGGAGGTTCGCTGGAACAGCGGTGGAAGTGGAGGAGGGGTGTTTGCGGCAGCAAACGTGAGGGTTCGTCGTTCCTTCCACATTAGAAGCGCATGCTACGACTACTCCTTTTTTTTTTACGTGTCCCACTTTTTTTGTCCCGTCTTTGTCGGTAAACAGCTTCCCTAAATTAAATTGGCAGAAAACAAGCGATACTGTTGGCGTTCGCGGACGTGCTTGATTCCAGCGCTGGCTGGATGCTGTAAACGTCTCGCTCGCTCGATAGTGCAATAATTAGCACGTCCTTTTATTTTGTAACTCTCAGCTTACCTCGCCTACAAAAACCTATTTATTTTCTTCTTCTTTAAAAGCACGTGGGAGATAAATTAACGTTATAGAATTTAATGGATCTCTACAGGTTTATGGAAGTCGACACACCAAAAGAAAAACAAGTCAGGTCAATGCCGGCATTTGCAGCAAATATTTTGCAATAGTAATGCGTTTATGTCAAGTTTCTTTTATCAAACTGCACATTTGTAGTCTACATTTTATTGTGACGCATTATAATATCCCAAAGAGATGTGCTTGAACAATGACCTCTTCAGACAGAACAAATATTTTGCGGTCTTCGCCAGTAACTGTAATTTAGTTTTCCTAAGTCTCCTTCTGTCCTCAGTGTGTGTTTACTACGATAAAATATTTCAAATGACATAAAAACATACAATTAAAATGATCATTTTGAAGAGAGAGAGAGTTTTTTGTGTATCATTCTGGCAATAGACAAAATAATGTGTTTCGTCAAAACGATACTAAATGTGACGTATTATTAGTGAATAACACACAAATTCCAAATACATATAGTAACCGCATTTTTGTCGTGTTTAACACGCAGGTGCCGCGGTGGCTGAGCGGTTAGTGGCCACGCCCCCACCAAGGCGAGCCGGATTCAATCCCCGGCCGGGACATTCCCGGATTTTTGTAAGTCGACGGGCTTTCTTGGAGATATCCTGTATCCCCCGCCCTTGCATTCCTTAGCTGCTCCATTCACACCTCATTTCGCCCTCATCGACTCTCAAGACCTCGTTTTTAAGAGCCGCCAAAATTTCTCAACTCTTTCAACTCAATTTACTCGGAGTTATTGTAAGCAGTATAGGTCATGAATATAACATGAAAAAGACACATTTAATCACTAAAATAATTACTGTACCTCCACTGGTTCCACAGATTTTTCATTTATTTGGAGAAATTTTACGCAATTTTCAATTTTTTTTTTCTCCTNTGTACCTCCACTGGTTCCACAGATTTTTCATTTATTTGGAGAAATTTTACGCAATTTTCAATTTTTTTTTTCTCCCGTTAGCCTTTCAGTATGTGGCGATGTATGACGACGCCAACACCTTGACATACTCGTATATAATTAACACGTTCCGCTTCGTTTGTAAAATGTTCGTGTTACCCGGCCGCCAAATGAGTTACNTGTACCTCCACTGGTTCCACAGATTTTTCATTTATTTGGAGAAATTTTACGCAATTTTCAATTTTTTTTTTCTCCTGTTAGCCTTTCAGTATGTGGCGATGTATGACGACGCCAACACCTCGACATACTCGTATATAATTAACACGTTCCGCTTCGTTTGTAAAATGTTCGTGTTACCCGGCCGCCAAATGAGTTACGAAACACCTATGTCAACCCGGAGTGCCGCTATGTATGGTAATGCAAACGACGAGGAAGAGGAAAGAGGGCTGAGGTGCGCGGGCTTTGTGCGCTCTTCAAAGACGCGACGGTGCGCATGTTAATCTCTGTGTGCGGACCCAGATACTGGTGCCTTTATGGAACCATTAATGCCCCGAGCACCAAAGCGGGAATTGGTGGAAAAAAAAGAGGTGTATAATTCAAAAAAGCTGTCCTAAGTGAAGTTGCTGGTAGTACGGGTTAGTTCTGAAATTTTTATAACATGAAAAAGCCTTGTGCGCCAGCAATTAATTAAACCATTTGTATGGTGAAATAATTTGTTTTTGTTACGTTTTATATAGGTATGTCTTTTATCATGAAAATTTATATTTTTAGATTTACTTTTGTAAGCCGTGAAGCAGTTTGGGCAACAGTATCGTAAGTAAAGGTTTTCTTTTTAATTTCACAGAAATTTGTTTTACGAATATTAAACTGTTGAAATATTTCAAGCAAAATAACATAAAAATATTTCCGACAAATATCTGAGACTTGGAATTAATTCTTGTCAGCAGAAATTGGCCATATTATATTTTAACGTTTTCAGAATGTTAAACGAACTAAGTATACTAACATGTCTCCTCAGCACTCAGTTTTCTAAAGGTTCATAAATACATATTTTTTATTTTCATGACGTTGTTTGCATACCTAAAACCACGTAAATACCATTTAGTATTGNTTTCATGACGTTGTTTGCATACCTAAAACCACGTAAATACCATTTAGTATTGTTTTAGTTAGTATTGCAGCCACGATTGTAGTTACAGTTTAGTTGAATATTTTTTGCAGATGCCGTTATATTTCGGCTTACGATTAAAGCCTCGCCAGTGATTGTATATATGATAACGTTTCAGAGGACGTTTAAGATGCTGTCTTAAAACGAAAACTTTGTACTGCTGGGTGTTCTGCTTTCGAGTTGTTGCTCAATGACAAGTGAATAACGCTAAATTATCTGTATTTTTGCTTGTCTTTACTAGGGCACAAGACTTTACAATTTACCCACTATGAGAACTGTAANCGCTAAATTATCTGTATTTTTGCTTGTCTTTACTAGGGCACAAGACTTTACAATTTACCCACTATGAGAACTGTAAAATTTATTAAGTTTACAAAAATGGACAGCTAACAGGAGACTCTTCATATAAATGAATTTTTTTTTTAAATCACTGTAGTCTACAAATTTTATTTTTGTGTCTTTGATGTGCTCATGACAAATGGTGATGATTTTCATCCTGGTTTTGACATAATATACTGTTACACAAAATTTCGTTTCACTTTGCATACATCTGGATGACTACCGTACGTTTTTCTGTCCTCAAAGATGCAAATGCTATTACTTGCTCAGCTCTTTTTAACCAGTCTCATGATGGTATATATTCTGTCTTCAATTTTATAGTTTCATAGTTCTGAGTTTGCCCAAAGTATCTGGGTTGCGCATCACATGAATAAGGGCTGCAGATGTCAAGCGACTAGAATAACTATTAGTATTCAGTTTCATATTAATGTNTTGCGCATCACATGAATAAGGGCTGCAGATGTCAAGCGACTAGAATAACTATTAGTATTCAGTTTCATATTAATGTCGTTGAATTACTTTGCAGACAGTCCAGATAACATAGTTGCGTGCCATGCTGATTAGATTATACTGATATCGTCCATGCAGGTGTTACGGGGGCATCGAAGTATACCTATAGACGCCCATCTCCATTAGGATTAGGATATAATTAATGGTAGGTTATTCTTTTCTGACACCTCAATTGTGAAACTTAGTTTTTTTTTTACCTTGTTGACGTAATATTTCTTTCAGAATGAAAATACCGTGATGACAAATGTTCCCTAATTCATTTTTTAAATAGTACCAATTATTAGGTTTCAGAAGGCTGGAGCTAACAGATTTTCCTCAGAAGAAACCCGATTGATGTCGGCAACCTGTAGAAAGCTGCTTTTAATTTTATACACTCTAAACTTGAATCAGTGTGAATTTAGCCAAATCAGCGAAAACAGTAAAAATTGAGCAACTGATAATCAGTGCCAGATAACTAATTAATATAGTGGCTGAATTTCAATGATTAATTTTTGTTTGCCACTGAACGTCAAGAATTCCACTGTTATAAATCACTTGTTCCCAGTGAATTTGCTTGATTTGCCGGTGAGCACAAGAATGTCAACTGACTTTCAGCGAATGTTTTTTCACTGATTGATATCACTAATTCTGATTTGGAGTGTACGAAGTGTAAAAATTAAAGAATTTGAGAATCGTTCTATAAAAATTGGTGTTCTTTTGTAGTGGTTTTATTCTTTCAGTTTTTACCTCATATTTTCAAAAATTAATTTATTTGACATGGGCCACAAGATTATGTGCCGTCGATTTTTGGATGTCTATAATACATTCTCCAAGTATCTCTAGTCTTTACTAAGCTGTCTTCTGGTTGGCGGCTATGGCAAGCGCAATTTATCATTGGTAGGCATATCAGGAACGCTGCTGAATTGGTCAAACATCATTGAAGAGTTTCACACAGAGACATTGTGACGTATCTGAAACAGATAACGCATTATCTATATATATATATATATATAACAAAGTCGGGTTAGTTACACCATTTATAACTCGAGAACGGCTGGACCAATTTCAATGATTTTAGATTTTTGGATTTTTCTGCGCTCGGAATAACATATAGACTTTTTAAACATCGTAAAAGTTCACGGAAAAAATTATTATAACGTAAATTAATTTTCTCATACATTTTATATGGATGACATTTTTGACATGACATTAATTGAAGTTCAAGTATTGCCTCTAAAATAAATAAGGAATGCTAACATGAAAAAACATCTATATCTATACAAATAAAACAAAGTCGGGTTAGTTACACTATTTATAACTCGAGAATGTCTGGACTTGGAGATGCCACATTATTACACTTGGAACGCTTCATCGAAGAAATTTCAACGTCGGAAGCAAGGCGATGAGGTTCCTGGTCATCCGGATGTGCGTTCTACTGATGCTCTTGGTCGTATTTACAAAGTTCATCCGAAGAATGATGAATGATTCTATTTGCGGTTGTTGCTGGTGAATTTTCGTGGGCCAACATCATTTGAATCACTACGAACTGTTAATGGTATAGTGTGCCCAACATTTCGTGCTGCATGTCAAGAGCTCAATTTGCTTGAAAACGATACTCATTGGGACACGACAATCGCTGAAGCAATTATTTCTGCAACTCCAAGTCAGATACGCACATTGTTTGCTATCATCATTTCGACATACTTCCCATCGAATCCACGTGACCTGTGGAACAAATACAAATATTTTTACATAGAATTCGTATCAGTTCAAGAAATCCCGATCTTGATGTGAATGATGAGATGCATAACCAGGCTTTGCTCTTGATGGAGGACATGTGTTACCACATGTGAGGTAGTTTGTTAGTCAGGTTAGGAATTCCAACGCCAGATCGAGGAATGAATGACGCATTTGATCAAGAATAAGAACGAGAATGTGCATATGATCGACATGAATTAGACCAATCAGTTCAAACGAATGTGCCCTGTTGAACCCCCAACAGAAGGAAGTGTATGATACATTAATCAAGGCAATTGATGAGGAAAATGGTGCCTTATTTTTCCTGGATGCCCCCGGTGGAACTGGGAAGACATTCCTCATGTCATTGATTTTGGCCACTGTTCGAGCGAGATCCGACATTGCGGTAGCAGTTGCTTCTTCTGGAATAGCGGCCACATTGTTAGAAGGATGCCGTACGGCTCATTCAGCGTTTAAACTGCCGTTAAACCTTCAAACTACTGAACAACCNATGTAACATTGCGAAACTCTCCGCAATAGCCAAGGTTTTAGTAGCATTTAAAATCATCATCTGGGACGAATGCAAAATGGCGCACAAACGCGCATTAGAAGCACTAGACCGAACATTGGAATATCTGCGCAATGACTCGAGATGTTTTGGAGGCGCAATGATTTTACTGTCTGGCGACTTCCGCCAAACACTGCCATTCATTCCAAGATCGACTGCTGCCGATGAAATAAACGCTTGCCTCAAATCATCAAATCTGTGGCGCTATGTGAAGAAACTTCAGCTGGCCGCAAACACGAGAGTTGCATTGCTTAACGATCCATCTGCTGGAGATTTCTCCAAGCAATTGCTGACTATCGGTAATGGCTGTGTTCCTGTCGACGAATCGAGTGGATTAATTTCATTTACTCCGAATTTTTGCAATTTCATCTCATCGAAAGACGAGCTCATCAAGAAAATGTGTTACCGAACATCATTGCTAATCACAATAATAACAAATGGTTGAGTGAGAGAGCAATTTTTGCGGCTAAGAACAAAGATGTGGATGACTTAAATATAGCAATTCAGAATCAAATCGTAGGTAATCTGCATTCATTTAAATCTATTGACCTTATAATAAACGAAGACGAAGCCACCAACTATCCAACTGAATTATTAAACTCCTTGGATGTGCCTGGCTTACCACCGCACAATTTACAACTGAATGTTGGCTAGGTAGTAATAATGCTTCGAAATCTAAACCAACCAAAACTGTGCAATAGAACGCGCTTGGTGATAAGAAAATTTATGACCAATGTGATTCACGCGACGATACTCAAAGGAAAATTCAAAGATGAGGAAGTTCTCATTCCGAGGATTCCTATGATTCCAACCGATATGCCCTTGGAGTTTAAACGACTTTAATTTCAGATTCGTCTTGCATTCGCCATGACGATTAACTAATCTCAAGGCCAATCCTTGAGTTTTTGTGGTCTGAATCTAGAAAATGCATGTTTTTCTCATGGTCTCATACGTGGCATGTTCACGCGTCGGCAAACCATCGGCTTTATTTGTTCTTGCGCCTGAAAACAAAAGGAAAAATTTCGTATATCACAAGGTGCTTCACTGAAGAAAATTAACGCGAGTGCAACCCATGCAGCAAAATACAGCTGACACGCCATTGAAATACTTGATTTTTGTACTCTTATTGATTGTTTATTTTCTTTATTTATATTATCGTAATAAACTATTGATCTTAATAAATTTTGGGTATTAATTTTATTTTACGTTAATAAAATCCTAAATAAGGCTAAAAAAAGTTAACACGACATTCATTGTCTGTTAGGCGGTACGAAGTCTGGCGGGTCAGCTAGTTTATTATATTCCTGGGAGTTTTGGTATAACGTACTTGTAGATTTTTTTTAGCAGTTCTAAAGAGTTAGATTTTCAGTATCCTGGCCTGCGTTGTCGCAAATCTTAACGGTTTTTTAGTGGAGCCATTCTGAAATCACCTAGTAACTTAGTTCATATATCGTCTTCTTTAACCACCGCTGTTGTGACTTTGCATTAATCTGCTAGAAGAGTAGATTACTTCACTATTGTCATACCCGCTCGTTCTTGTCGGCTAAATTTAAGTGGTAGCTTTCATTTCGTGAGAACTATAATACAAGTAAAGACCTTTTCAAATTTGATGTTTGACATTATTTTGAAATAATACCAACTTAATACCACACAGTTTATTGCTTTACAGCAAAGTATTGTGATTCAGAGAGTATTTCACAGTTTCAGTCCTTGATGAAATTTACTTTTTTGTACGGAGTTCCAAATAATTGAGAGATTTTTTCTTTAGATTCATTATGTACTACGTTTATTTATTCTGACGTGGAACTTCTATATTTGAAAATAAAGTCGTTGGATTAGTTTAAAGAATAATTTATATTAATAAATGCATTTTAAAATGATAATTTGGCTTGCAAAGTTGATATTCTAGCTTAGAATGTCCTTGCCACAAAGGTTGAATTTCAGGTAATCACTTTAATAAAAAAATTGTGATACATTTTTGAGAACAATTGAATAAAATTATTTTCTCCGCAGTTGTATAAAAAAATCGAAGCCAAGGAATAAGTGAGAATTCTTCCATCTCAGCTAGTAAAACCACCGCTTTGCGAAATATTTCTTTTCGCCATGCGAGTGTGCTTCATTTTCATCATACAAGTTTGCTCAATATTGGAGAAATACGTGGTGTTTTTTCCCTTCCTAGCGGCATCTGTGCTAATCAACGAACTGTTAGGTTATGTATGATTATTGATTGGAGCAAATCTAGAAGTCAAGGAAACAGACTGGTCGTTTTTGCAGATGGGATATATCTCCTACGTTTCTGGGCTTCGGACATAACAATGATTGAGGCAATTAAACTTCTTACAAAATTTTCCAAAAATTTGAGCTACACAAAACATTCGACGAAGTTCCTTTGCTTATTGTGTTGATGCAGGCTATTTTTATATGTTAATACTGACACTTATGTGGCACGGATCAAATGCTGTCATTAACTTAACGTATTTTTCCATTTGTGGATATGAGAGTGAATATGGAAACGTTAATGAAACACCGGTTCCTTGTTAGATTGTAACTGTGTGTTGATTTTCGCACATTCAACGTCGTAGAAAGTAATAAATATACATATACACTGGAGAGCCAAGAAAACTGGTATAGGAATGATTATGCAAATAACAGACGTATGGAACCAATCAGAGAAACGCGATGTGGTCGGCAGCGCCTATAAAATACAACAAGCGTCTGGCAAAGTTGCTAGATTGGTTACTGCTGTTACAATGACAGGTTATCAAGATTTAAGTGAGTTTGAACGTTGTGTTATAGTCGGCGCATAAGAGATGGGACATAGTATCTCCGAGGTAGCGATAAAATTTGGATTTTCGCGTACGACCATTTCACGAGTGTAACATGAATATCGGGAATCCGGTAAAACATCAAATCTTTGACATCGCTGCGGCCGGAAAAAGATCGTGAACGAACGGGACAAACGACGACTACCGAGAATCATTAAACGTCACAGACGTGCAACCCTTTCTCAAATTGGCGCAGATTTCAATGCTGGGGCATCAACAAGTGCCAGCATGCGAACTATTCAACGGACCATCATTGATATGGGCTTTCGGAGCCGAATACCCACTTGTGTACCGTTTTTGACTGCACGACACAAAGCTTTACGCCTCGCCTGGGCCCGCCAACACCGCCATTGGACTATTGATGACTGGAAACACGTTGCCTGGTTTGACGAGTCTCGTTTCCAATTATATCGGGCAGATGGACGTGTACGGGTATGGAGACATCCTCATGAATCCATGGAACCCTACATGTCAACAGGGGACTGTTCAAGCTAGTGGAGGCTCTGTCATGATATGGGGCGTGTGCAGTTGGCGTGAAATGGGACCTCTGATATGTCTAGATACCACTCTGACAGGTGACAGATACGTAAGCATCCTGTCCGATCACCTGCACCTATTCATGTTCATTGTGCATACCGACGGATGTTGACAATTCCTACAGGACAATGCGACACCGCACACGTCGAGAGTTACTACTGAGTGGCTCCAGGAACACTCTTCTGACTTTAGACACTTCCATAGGCCACCTTAATAACCAGATGTGAACATTAATGAGCATATCTGGGATGCCTTGCAACGTGCTGTTCAGAAGAAATTTCCACTGCCTCGCACTCCTATGGATTTTTGGACTGCCCTGTAGGATTAATGGTTTGAATTGCCTCCTGCATACCTTCAGACTTTAGTCGAGTCCATGCCACGTCGTCTTGCGGCACTTCTGCGTGCTCGCGGAGGTTCTACACGATATTAGGCAGTTGTACCAGTTTTTTGGCTCTTCAGTGTATAATTGTGTGACAGAGGATTCTCTATTTTTTCCCTTAATAAACAAACACTTCATGAAAAAAACGTCGTTATAGTCAAGAGCATACGTTATTGGGAAATCAACTGGCAATATTCACACGATAGCGAGGCAGAAAAATTGGCATCATATAAAAAAAATCCTTATGCGCCGTGCTTCAAACTGAATAAAAGCTCATGGAAATAGTCTTGTGATTATGGGTACACATACGGTAACTGCACTGTAAATGAAAGTTGGACCCACTAGAATATTTGTCCATCAAATGCTGACTGCAATTTCTATTGACTGTCGGGAGTTGATTCAGTAATTGCGTGTGCCACTCATATTTAAAATCTTTAAATGTATTCAGATGTAATCAATTAGCTGAACATTTGAAAACATTAAATTTGATGTTCACTCTTATCAGTATGGTTTATTTTGCCCCTCTTGCGCAAGTAAATATTTTTTTTGTGCAGTTTTACTCGTCAATTTGGCTACCAGGTTAATTCACCCTATGCATATTTATTAAAGAATTAAATGAAATGAAACTTATGATAATCTGTAACTTACTCATTTACGATTGGCCAAATGGAATGGCAGAAGTGTAGGAGCACAAATTTAGTTATTACATCTGATATTTATGATATGTGAAATGAAAGTATTCCTCGTTCGTTACTGAATGCACGTTGATATAATTTTTTGGATGTTTATCGATTACAGTTAACTAAAGTTACTCGAACATAATTTCCACTATTTGACGTTACGTTGTGTAATTCCTGAGAGTGCAATTCTAGAATTCAAAGAAAACACTTTTCAAAAACATTTTTTTGAGTAATTTGTGTGGCCATTTCTATTGAGACCCATTACACCGTTGCGTGTTAACTATAGTCCATTCACGGTTACTTACAACTTTCTTCAAGCCCTGCTAAAGTTCTACTAGCAGGATATTCCTCCGCATCTTGTAAACAAAGCGTATCCGAATCCAGAAAATTACACTAGTGGGACAGCGCACCATTTTCGTGCAAACTCACTGTAAATTTAATTTTTCATAAGAACTATTTCTTAGCAGGCATTGCCAAAACATCTTTATTCTCCCTGTTTTAATTCATATTAATTATAAGTGAAATATTATAATGTATAAATAATACATAAGTGGGAGTTCAATTTAACTAAAAATATTTCTTTATGCTAACAGTAGTATAAAACGGTTGTAATACAAGACTTTTTTTTAGGAACAAACATACACGTCATACGTGGAGAAGTTTATATCAAAGGTTTGATTAAAAAGGTGTGAAGAAACCGTGAATAGACTATAACAACAAGTTGCATTGCACAACATAATGAATTTCCCTTTGACAGAGTGTAGCCAATCCTATGTTAGGTCGAGATGGTATGAATTTCACAACCTCACATCTACGAATTGCCGCGTTGGGAAATGGCATCGTGGAAGCATCTCCTTTAACAGCTAGTGCAGTATAGACATGAACGCGAGATTACCACAGATAAGTCTAACGTAGCTTGAAGCACAGCATCCCCGCGCACGGTCGCAAAACAGCAGTCTCCGGAGTCGTACCTCGGCGAGTTGATCTCCAATGCCCGCCGTGCTGGACCACTCTTTACAGCTGTGCTCAAGGGAAGTAATTGTCCTTCGTCTGGAGGCGCTTGTGATCGCGGGTAAGGGGGCAATGGCCGTGCTCCGGCTTAAGCTACGGAACTTTGCTCCGGTGCAGGATGCCGTCTGTTTGCATCGCATATCCTGCCGGGGCGACGCTGGTAACAGATACTTACGTCTGGCTTAACTGCCAAGTTCCTGAACGTACCGAGTCTGTAGCTCTGAAAATGGTTGAGCGCTGCGAGGAGGAGTTGACAAGGGGAGAGGAAGGGGTGATCTACGTGCGCTTGACGCTCCAAGTGTTTGGACGCTATTCGAAAAGCGTTCTCAGCCAGTGGTTTGCGACGCGAAGCAGTTTCTTCACGCTTCGCCTTTGCATTAGACCACCCTCCGCCATTCTACGGAGTGATACGAGATGAATTTAGCACACGGTAATTTGCTTTCGCGAATAGACCGTTCTCGGCGGAACGCAATCGACTTGCCCAGCGATCGCATTTCCCGTATGCGAAAACCAGACTCGCAATTAGGTGCAGCTTTCACATGTTCACGGGACTCTCCGGCGGTAACTATACAACAGATATCCCGGCATTTCGCCATAATATTAAAGCTAGGATTAATTGTAACGATTTGGTAAACTTATGCCATTTAGCGCAAAATTTTCCATGTGCCACATTTGCAGATGACGTTACCTTACTTACATCCTGCAAAAACGTTCAAGACTCTCGCATAAGGGCCGGGTGCACATTGTGACGTAGGTTCTGTGTTTTGCAGGTAGCATTGTCACAGAGTACACAGTAGCTCAGGCTAACTATACCTATACGAAAGTACGCGTACACCGAGGCGCAGTATTCAGAGTCAGTGTAAACGCAGCTGGCATGATGAACTCACATTACGAAAGAAATTATGATGCGGAAATGGAACATTTTTGTCTTCTTTATTATATCCGCAGAAAAAGAAAGGCATTTTGGTGTGGCGAATACATGGAAAAGAACTACTCCCGGAGAGTTTGTCCTAACATGGTCATTATTTGATGCACGATTCAAAAACTAGTGTAGAGAACGTTTTGAGGAGGTGCGTTACAAGAATGAAGCAGACATAAGATAAATCTCACCACACTGTCCGCAGCAATAGCAAACGCAGAGGCTTCGAACACCAAACTGCGAAGGAAGCTGTGTGCTCGTGCAGCAACGCCCCTATGTTACGCTTCAGCGTGCGACCCGCAACTTATACCTATTGTTCGTAGGGATGTTGATGCCGGAGAAATATATCTATATTATTTATATTCGTTATATATATATATAAGTATCCAGTAATAATATCGATTTTCGGTACATTGGAGTTTATTATTTTATGTATTAAAGGACTTGAAAATGTATAATTTCTTTGAATTTNAGTATCCAGTAAAAATATCGATTTTCGGTACATTGGAGTTTATTATTTTATGTATTAAAGGACTTGAAAATGTATAATTTCTTTGAATTTTACATACTGAGGACACGAGGCGTTGCGTTTACGGTGCATCTTGTCAAAGTAAACATAGCAATTATTTAATACAATTTTTGTATTCAAAGCAGTGTTTATTAAAAGAGTATTTTAAAAATATTTATTTCCGATACCGTAAATAAGATATTGATTTTAATAAAATATCGTTGAAGTGTATCAACGATTTATATCCAAATATTTTTGATCTATCATTTCGATATATCGATATTTTATCAACACCTTCAGTGTTTGCATTTTCCTGCAATACACTGCGCTACGGTGACCTACGTAACTGCGTTTAAATGTGCACCCGGTCTTCTGTTTATTTCCGATGCCATTTGTTTCTCTGTAATGAAGGTTTTCAGAAAAGTCCTCGTGGCTGTGCGCCGGAAGTCCTGTTGATCAACAAACAGCAAACAATTGGTTAAAGTCACTTGATCAAGGTTCAATTAAGTGTCCTTTCATGCATACTTATACTAGGTTAATTCACGCAAAATTGCAAACAAATGTGCATATTTAATTTTAATTCAGTAAATAATGTTAAGGTACGTTCCATGTCTGTTTAATTTAAGCCAAAAACTTCTTTACAGACTAAACTAATTGAACGGCATTCTCTTATGTAAAATATTTTATCCGTTTCTCAAGTATTGTTAAATGAGATTCTAATTTCCATTTTAACGTTTTTAAATACAACATTTACTGTTAAAAGCATTTAGCTATTACAAACTAAGGAAGAGCGACTAAGCAACAGGAAGCACAGAATGAAAGGAGGCAATTAAATATAAATATTTGGTACTGAAAATTAGTTATTGGTGACGGAATTATAATGCAGTATATATATTTTTAACTATTTGTTTTATATATTTTATAAAAGCAAGTTATGCGTAAATAGTAATAAATAAACTACATCGTAAATTATAAAATAGCTCGGTATCCATCATGGTAGTTAACGTGCACAGAAAGGAAAAAAACAATATAAAGAAACTAGTGCATGCAAATTATATTAACAGAGCCCACATACAGAAAACCATACTCTGATATGTACATACTATTTTAATCTATTGAGCACAAACAATAAAAAATATAATTATTGAAGAATACATCTCACAACTGCCAGTATGAAAGTGACATATTTGAATTTCATAGAAAAATAATCCCTAAACAAAATTGCATCAATATTTTATTTATTAAGTATACTACTAAACTGAATTTCCTTACTTCCAAAAATTAACTTTTCTGAGTTGTTTAGGTGACGCATAATGTTTATTTTTTATTTTTTTGGTTTTCGTAAAGTCTAATAAATAAAATTGTGAAACACGTGTCAGTACCCACTGGATAAGAATTCACGTATATTATTTTGTAAGTGCATGAGGTTGTAAGTTAGCACTTTAACGCCAGTTATATGCATTAAATTATTTTTGCTCAAATTTAGTGGAGGGTAGAAGTACCGAAAGGAAATAGTGGCTAATATTGTTTTCTTCTCTTTCTGGCGTGGAAACTTTTGCCTGTTAACTACAGCAGAAAGTTTGCTGCCGAGTATATGCTCCTTTGTGTTGGTTAAAATAATCATACCGCAACTTCCTCATACGATAGTTCCAATACCTAAAGTTTCTATGACCTTATTTTCCCCGTTGTTTTATTCATGAAAACGCAGAAAATTTCAAGACACAGAATAGATCTGCGAGAGTAATTCCGTAGTTTTCTTCATGCAAGCCGCAGGGAAATGAAAGTTAATTTAATCACAGAAGTCTTACGACTCTGTGCGCTTCTTTTTGAAGTCCGGGTGGTAAATTGCTAACGTGAAACGGGTGACTCGGCGGAACAACAGTCAATTCGAGTTAAGGCCGTGCTCTCACAACAACACTGCTGGTTTTGGCGTGATTTCAGCCCAGAGTACAACTGCGTCATGTAACACGTGTTTTAAAAGTGTAAGCGGATCGTTGTTTTTTTTTTGTGATGGGTTTTGGACGGTTTATTTTATTTATTTACTTTTGACGGGGAGTGACCTGATTAACTTTAAACCATGTAAATCATATCACGCCCACGTAGCCGAAGAGTGGAGGAGAACTTAACATATTAATGAATACTTTTTGCAATAAACCGAGCTTTTGAGCACAAAAAGAAGGCCGGTCGTAAATTACATTTGGCACGTACCAAATGTATAAATACCTACACATACGGTAATACTCTTAAAGCTATCAGATTAAAGCATCCCATATCGATTGCTTTTATATAAAATAATATCACGTAATATTTGGCGTCAGTCGTTGGCTGCTGCAGTTACATAGTGCGCCTTGGAACTAAGCTATTACAGATTCGTTTTTAGGTGTCCTCCAAGCCAACTCAAAACTATTAAGATATTGTTAACATTAATTATTTAAATAATTTTGACGGTATGATTTTTTCCCATCCCCATAATTTTTTTGTCCTTGTCCGTCGAATGATAATTGTTGCATCAATGGCTCACACAGATAACAGACATTTAACTTCGTGCGGAATAATTTATATGAAACAGTTTCGTGAGCCTTTATTGACTCTATATCATAAATAATGTTTTGAAAGAAAATGCTACAGTCAGGACTCCGTGGTTAACTTTATCCTTACAGGCGGGAATGCTGTTCTTAAAACCAGGTTCTCTAAACTCTCAAACCTTAACACCCATGTGAACTGTTTCCCTTTCTGTGAAGGGCAGACAGGTTAGTGTGACAAATATAGTTCCAAGTTACCAGTTAGGGAAAATATCGTCCCAAGTGATTTGTTTAAACGTCGCAGGAGCTTTTATCCAGTCTTACACTAAAACTACTTCCTTCTCTGCAGGCATATTGTATAAACGTTTTTGCCTAATTAGTACGAGCCACTGTTAGTGATTGATTGAATGAGGTGACTTGAAAAGTAACAACACTGTAATGGCTGTTCGCTGTTAACTGAGGATTTTTAAAAATTAACTTTTGAAAAATGTCAATGCATCTACCTGCATGTATTATAACGGGGCACACTGAATGGCGTGCACCCAGTAAAGTTGGTAACGACGTAGGGAAACTAGTTCCGTGACTTGACGTTGAACTAAAACTACGTAAACATTTGTAAATACCATAGTGACTTCTTTGGTTATCTGTTTTTTTAACATACATAAGTGTAAGAATTAACAATTTTGTAAAATATATATTTTTCTAATGATTTGATAGTTTCACTAGAGCAACGCATGAACAAAGTTATCAGGCCCATGACAACATTCATTTTACATTTGGTGGAAGAATACACAATGTGCATACAAGTAATTCTTAAGTAGTGTCTTAACCGTGCTCAGTATACCGTGAACAATCTATAACTACGCAAGCTCTATTCAAGTAGCGGCACTGCTGTTTTTTAAGCTGTAACATTAATATTAACACCTTAAAGAAACGCTGTATTTAGAATATGAAACGCGGATAATACACTTGAAACATGAATTACAAGAGAAGTGTTAGCATGTATTGATTAAATGGTACGGATTTTTTTAAAACNTGAGCAACGCATGAACAAAGTGATCAGGCCCATGACAACATTCATTTTACATTTGGTGGAAGAATACACAATGTGCATACAAGTAATTCTTAAGTAGTGTCTTAACCGTGCTCAGTATACCGTGAACAATCTATAACTACGCAAGCTCTATTCAAGTAGCGGCACAGCTGTTTTTTAAGCTGTAACATTAATATTAACACCTTAAAGAAACGCTGTATTTAGAATATGAAACGTGGATAATACACTTGAAACATGAATTACAAGAGAAGTGTTAGCATGTATTGATTAAATGGTACGGATTTTTTTAAAACTAAATAATGACTGCTTTGCATCAGCACTATTCGTAGCTTCATAAAAAACTTAATTAAATGTTTCACTAACTTCACACTAGAATAACAACAAAGAGTGGTAAGTAAACATAAGTGTACATGAATCTAGTGTACATGCGATGCATAAAAACTCATTGTTTCAGATTTTGGAACACTGATTTATTGTACAATTATTAACGAATTGGAAAACAACTTGATTAATAAAAGTACGAAATTTATTAGTTAGGTTTCAATTTATCATAACAAATTATTATAAATTTAAACCTGAATAATAAATTTATCATAACTAATTATCCATCGTATTGCATCGTTTCTATCATGTAGAATGACTTTTCATGCAAACTTGAAGTATAGCCGTGCATTTTAAATGTGTCAGGACAATTACAAATTTTATTTCAATTAAATGTTAAATGAGTTTTCTCGGTACTGTCTCGGAAAGTAGCATTTTCGTGGAGAAAATAAATTTAGAGTATCTCCCATTTCGGTTGCCTGGCGCTCGTGCTGCGTGATCAGTTTGAATACCAGCTGTCATGTGCAGAGTATATGCGCTGTCACACTGGGTTTTCTCAGAGGGTTGACATGTTTTTCTTCAACTTAAAAAATACGTATGTGTATATAGTATTTAAAACTAAATACATTTTTTAACTTGCCTCGTATAACATAATTCCTCTCGTAAAGCGAAGTGCATGAGTGACTCGGCTGGTACGTCACCCTAGAGCCTGACTCGGCTCTCAACTAGTGTATGTACCATCCCTTCGGCTCAATGAGACCTGCACAGTGCCTACAACGTCGGTTGACCACCTGGCTACCTTATAAGATTCTCGAGATGTTAGTTTATCACACTATATCAGAAAGAGTGGGTGTGTTCCACCGCTAGTGATGCGGGTTGTAGTTCTTCGCTGTAATCTGAATTTTACGCTTTCATTCATATCTGTTCGCAAGGGAATCGTTTGCTCTTCTGTTGTACTAACCAAGACGGTCTGGTCTTGTCGAGCATCATCTAAAGCAGTATACAGCACCCGACACTTGTGCAATATGTGCTGGTTGGTAAGAGTTCATAAGTATTTTCCTTTTTTATGTCTGCTGACATCAGTGCTTCGCGATGGTAATTTTTTGGTCTGACAGAATGAACAGCGTTCGTTGCTCGCGCAATATGCATCAGTTCTTAGGTGTTTATAACTATTATCCTTTGCATTTTTTAATTTCTAATCATCAATATGTAGCAGTGTCGTCGTCCCTTGAATTACCACTGGTTTAAATACATTATGTTTAGTGGCAAGCAAAGGAACACAGTCTTTACACGTCGTGTAATGCATCTTCAAATTATCAACACTGTCATATTGTCATATTGTAGAATTTTTTTGATGTTGGTCCTTGTGAACATAAGCTCTTTATCCCATTAACGGGCATTCTAGCTTTTTACTAAAGTTATCGTCCCTATCGCAACACTGATATATTTTACGGACTGTGGAACTATTTGGCATTATTTTCTTTTAGTAGAGGCATCGTGCTCGCAGCGAACTTGTGTCGATGTTGAGTCTTTATTATTTATTATTACATGACTTAATTTTTTAAAGTATGGGACAGTTGTATATGTTGCACGAGGTTCCCCCCAACACACGTGTCAGGCGGGTTTTTATTGCTACCTTTAGCCCTCACAGTCTAACCATACCACTGCAGTCCCCCTGTCCTATCGAAACCATAGATCTGCAGTTCTCATTGGCGATTGGATCTAAACCTTGTGCGCCTGGCATTTTTTGAGCTACTTGCACCGAGTACTGCATTCATGGGTGGGTGTTCTGCATGCTGCACATCGGAATTCGACAATGTGTGTCGACATGAGTGCTCCTTGCTTTTACCATCGGTAACGCAAACGAATTTAGCATTCCCTCTGACAGGTGACAGTGCTGCTTTCATGCAGTACTGATGCCGAGCAGCTCTGTTTAACCCTGGTCAGTTTTCTAGGGTTTCAGTAATTTATATCACCATCCAACCTATCGAATACGAAGTTATGTTGTGGTTTTCTCTGTAGTGGAGTGGAGGGAAATCAGTATACACCTATTTGCTAGACGAGTATGTGCAGGCCGAAACATATGTGTGTGCTATTAAAGACCCTACAATACTACATGCAGCGGTAACTTAGCGACGCGCCTGTATGCATACACTTTATATTCTTTATATGCTTGGATGGTTTTTACATGTTCCCAAACTTCCAGGGTTTGGAAATGCCAACCAATTATGCTTGTAACAGGGCCTAAGACCTATGTGCCCTTTTCTCCTTGATTGCAGTCGGATGTGATCACTCTGATATGAATTTGGTGGTCGTAGTTTCAGAGAGTGGGAAATGTCAGGCAAATATGCTTATAAGAGTGCTTATGGCGTACTTGTCCCTACTACCCAGTTTGTCATCAAAGTTGAGGCATATTAAATGAAATTGGTGACTATAACTTCTGAGAGTGGGAAATGGTAGCCAACTACGCTTATAAGAAGGCCTATGGTGTACTTGACCCTGTGGTCCTTTTCGTCGTCAGAAGTGATGTCTACATTATGAATTCGGTGACTATAGGCTTGGTGGTGGGAAATTGGAACCAACTATGCTTATACGAGGGCTTAGGACATACTTAACACAACCATCTTGTTCGTTGTAGACAGCGATGTCTATATTATGAATTTGATGATTATAGCTTCGGTGGATGGGAAATGTCGTTTGACTATGCTTATAAATGCCTTAAAGTTTACTTGACCAAACCACCGCATTCTTTATCAGAGGAGATGTTAAAGCTATGATGCTAATGGCTTCGGTGGGTAGGAAATGTTGGGCAACTATGCTTAGGATGTACTTGACACTGTGGCCCAGTTCATCGTCTGGGACGATGAATATGTTATGAATTTAGTGATTTTATCTTAAATGGTTCGGAAATCACAGTCAACTATAAATTTAATTAAGCTTAGGGCATACTTACCCCTGCGGCCCTTTTCGTTGTTGGGGATGATGCCTATGTTATGAATTTGGTGGTTGTATCTTATTTGGTTCGGCAATTACAGCCAACTATGCTTACACGTGTGCATAGGAAAAACTTGACACTGAGGCTCATTCCGTTTTCGGGGGTGATGTCTATGTTACGATTTTGGTAAGTATATCGTAAACGGTTTGGAAATTAGACCCACCTATGCTCATTAGTAGGCTTCAGGCATAACTGACCTCGCAGTCATTTTCGTTGTTGGGTGTAATGCATATGTTACACATTTTGTGACTATATCATAAACGGTTCGGAATTTACAGACGAAGATTTTTATAAGTGCATTTAGGGGCTACTTGACCCTGCCGGCCCTTTTCGTTGTCGGGGGTGATGTCTATGTTACAGTTTTGGTAAGTATATCTTAAATGGTTCGGAAATTTACACCCAACTATGCTTATTAGTAGGCTATGGGCATACTTGACCCTGCAGTTATTTTCATTTTTGGAGGTGATGCCTATGTTACACCTTTGGTGACTATATCATAAACGGTTAGGAATTTACAGACAAAGATGCTTATAAGTGCATTTAGGGCCTACCTGACCCTGCGGCCTGATTCGTTGTCGAGATGATGTCTATGGTATGAATTTGGTGACTATATTAAATGGTTTCAGAATTACAGCTAACTATTGGTGGCCTTTGGATGTACTTGGTGCTTCGGCGGTGCTACTATAGGATAGCATGCGTGGGAGCGTCGCTCTGTGTCGCGCAAGTAGAATTTCAGAGTATGAGACTCATCGCTGCCAGGATGCCAGGCGAAAGAAGACTAGAAGGAGTATGAAAAAACCGAGGTGGAATTATACAGAATTAACCTTGTCCCTGCTAGTATGCCAGGTGAAATGATACCAGAAGGAATGTGAGAAAACCAAGGTGGAATGGCAGAGCATGATGAGAGAATTCGCATGATTGGGCAATTAACTCCAAAATTCTTTGGGCAAGATGGATGGTACTGGCATGGAATGATATAGCGAGAATGTCAAGGTAACCCATTCACTCCTTACCCCTCACTCCTCATTCCCCAAAAAGCAATCACACAGCCACATTGTGGAGTCTTCGTTGCAATTTGTGCAATTAGAGGTAAATTCAGGAAATTTTGAGGAATATTCTTACGATTTTGGCCGTTTTTGAGGGAAAAAGAGAAATTCCGAGAGAAAAAAGGGAAAAAGGTCCTTGTAACGTCATCCAAGATGGCCGACAGCTTGTTCCTTGTCCCCGCCAAGATGCCAGGTGCACCAGAACCGGTCATTTCCTACTACTAGCATATATATTATTGAAATTTATTATAATGTTATGTAAATAATAACAATAAAAAATCTTTCTGTACTTTAGTTACACAATTTATTAAATGTAAAATACCAAAACGATTTTAACTCATATTATTTGGGCGGCGGAATTTTAAAGTATTTGTTAGTTATAAAGTTTTATTACTTCTGAAAATTATGTTCCATTTGTAGCTGTGTTGGAAGCTGAAGAGATTACGTCTTCGCGAGTATTTTGGGATAACTGCTGCTCAGTATGTTGAATTCCTGATGTCTCAGTGTGTGAAGCAGCCAATGAACCACGAGCATTGTCATACCTAGATTGTTTAGATGCTGAGAAAGAAGGTTGATGAAATGAAGTGACGCGATCTCTACGCTGCCAATACCCATTTCCGCAATGTTGTGAAAATTCATTCTGTGGATGATACATGTCTTGTAGGTGACCTGAGTATATCGGTCTACTTCTGTAAGGTAAAGGACGATGTTCTACCAGTTGTGCCTCATCGATGACACACATGAGGCGAATTCTGACTGCCATTTTCCTTTCTTTGTGAACTGATTTCAATGGATTCAGCAATGAAAGCAAAAATATACGATCGTCATCCTCATCCCCTTTTATCATCGGTAATTTATTCTTTGCCATACTTATCTTTGGCAATTCAACAAGTGGATCGTCAGAAGCTCCTTTACGTTTACGTCACTTCTTTAATGTTGATTCTTCTCTTTTTCCAGCAATTCTAGCTTCTACCTCATTTTCTTCATCTGATGCAGCTGTTATCTCCTCTGATTGCTCTTCATCTTTTCTTCTTACACTCACTGTTTTCTGGAGGAATAGCAACTACTGAAAATAAGTGTACTCACTCTTTCTTCCTCCAGAAGAACCCGACCTGGTGTTCTTTTGACGTTGGATCTCTCGGAAACAACAGTCTCTCAAATTTTACCCCATCTTTTTTGAAGCGTCCGCCCTAAAACATAATTTAAATACAAAACCGTTTAGTTGAAGAAATCCTTAAAAAAAATATTGAGCTACATAATGTAAAAAACAAAGCAAAATCTCGGTTAATATTTTATTTCTATGTTATTTAATTAGGAATTTTGTAATGTTACAGGTATCTGGCATCTGGCTTCTCATTTATGAACGTACGTTATGATTGTCGACTTGGACATTCTACAATATCAACATTTGTACAACATGTATGTGACGTCTTGTGGATAAGGCTTAATAATATGTGTTTGCATGCTCTCACCAAAAAATAAGAATGTCAAGAAATCGCGAGGGGCTTAGAGTGTCGTGCTAATTTTCCTAATTGTATTGGAGCAGTGGACTGTAAAAACGTACTCATTATAAAGCCTACAGTGTCATAATCGCTGTTCTTTAATTACAATAAGATTTTTCTATCGTACTACTGGGAGTTTGTGATTTCAACTAAAAATTTATCTTCGTAGATGTTGGGTCCTTCGGCAAAACCAGTGATTCAGCAGTTTTGTAAGACAAGATAAAAATTTGATAAGTTATTCACTTGGTATTCCCGATTCCTCGCCTCTTCCCAAAAACAATTCGAAAGATTCTCCATATGCGTTTTTGGGGATGAATCATTTCGTACGCACGAATACTTAAAGCCCCCTTCGGAGGAAGAAATCTAACTCAAGAGAAGAGAGTGTACAACTATATGACTACAGGTAGGGCGCTTGGATACAATAATTGTGCATTTTGCATACTTTCTTATAAATTGAGGGTCTTTCATATAGCACTGCTATTATGAAAGCATGTTGCGTATTGCACAATTGTGTGTGTGATAGAGATGGTTTCAGGTTCGAAGATACTTAACAATGTAGAGACTTTTTCGATATAGTGCAGAGTGAACTTAGGACAACATTAGGCAGGGAATCAGCTCTTTCAACCAGAGATACAGGGGATGGACAAAATAATATGAACACCATGCAATATAGTACATTTTGTTGCATGTTGGCAACACTGCTTCCGTGTAAATAATGCGACGCGTATGTATTGCACAGTTTGCGTGCCAAGTTTTGTAGGTTATATTTCAGTGTATTATACGCTTTGTTCTGCGACGGTTAACACAAGCGATCGGTGAAATCTGTGATCTCTCAGACTTCGAAAGAGGGCAAATCGTTGGTGCTCGGTTAGCGGGAGCGTCTGTGACGAAAACAACTGAATTTTTTAACGTTTCACGAGCGACGGTATCCATGGTAATGACAGCATACACAAAACATGGTAAAACATCATCGGCGAAGAGGAATAGTGGACGAAACCCAAAGTTAATTGACATAGACCGACGAACATTATAAATAATTGTGGCCAGACAACATAAAACTACTGCGGCAAAAGTGACAGCAGAACTCAACAATCACTTGAGTAATACTGTTCCGACAAAAACAGTACGGCGGGAGCTCCACAAAGCTAACATTCATGGAACGGCTGCAATTGCGAAATCCTTTACAACGGAAGCCAACGCTAAGCTGCGAAATAAGTAGTGCCACGATCATAAAACCTGGACACTTGATGATTGGAAGAATGTGGTACGGTCCGATGAATCATAATTTACATTGTTTCCTACAAACGGCCGGGTTTATGTATGGAGAACCCCAAAAGAAGCCTACTATCCGGACTGCCTGNCAGAAGACTACTATCCGGACTGCCTGCTTCCTACAGTCAAGCATGGGGGAGGTTCCGTTATGATTTCGGCGGCTGTATCGTGGTATTCAGCTGGTCCTCTCATTCACATCACTGGCCGGATTACTGCGAATGAATATCTCGACNTGTATCGTGGTATTCAGCTGGTCCTGTCATTCACATCACTGGCCGGATTACTGCGAATGAATATCTCGACATCCTCAATGATGAAGTTATTACTATGACTAGCATATTGCTGCCAAACACTGACATATTCCAAGATGATAATGCGCCCATACACACAGCCAAAAAGGTTCAGTATTGGTTTGAGGAGCCTCAGAATATCATCAAACGTCTTCCCTGGCCAGACCTCAACATAATTTAACCGTTATGGGGAGTTTTAGAGCAGAGAGTGAGGAGCAGATATCCATCTTCAATATCATTGAAGCATTTGGTGGATGTTTTGGTACAAGAATGGGACAACATTCCGTTGGAAACCATTCAGACACTCTACGAATCTATTCCTCGAAGAATTGCACTTCTTCTAAAAGAAAATGGTGGCCCAATACCTTATTAATAAATAAACATTTTGTATATGTCAGGTGTTCATATTTTTTGTCCAAATCCTGTATGTTAACAAAATACTTTGCGCAAGACGATCCACTTCCGTAGCAAAACAGACACATATAAGCTTTCTCGGGAAACATTTTCATAGTCTATGTGAAGCAGATAATAAGGGACCTATTAAGCCTATGCATTTTACTTGTATTTTTGTCATTTAACTAGGCCGGCAAAAGACTCTCTCCTTAAAATGTCTCAGAATTTGAACATGTTGCAATGATTAATTTAAGGTTTGAAAATTAAACCAAAGTTTCTAAGTGTAATCTGCATATTCCTAGGATAAAAATTTATAAATACTGTACTACGAAGTCTAATGTTTAAAATATTAACTACTATATTTCTTCCATTTGTTAATTAATACATTCACTTCAACCACTCACCTACTTCTTTTTTCTCTTCATCCGACTGCATTGTACCTCCAAAAAATATGTGCACCAATTCCTTCCAACAGATTTTCTTCATGTTTGTATTCGAATAGTCATCAGACGTAAGGTGTCATATCGATGGCCAATTTTCAATTTCAACGATGAAGTATCCATCATGCATGGAAAAACCACGCTGCAGATGCACATGGCTTCACTGTTGGCATCCGAATGTCTTCTAGATCTTCTGGAAAGTTACATTAGCAGTGCATTCTGGGGAGAGTCCTACCAGCCGAAGGCAAAGCCGCGTAACGCGCTGAAGAAATAAGAAGATATCCGCCCATTCCCTCTATCTCACTAAATGCTGAGGACAGTTTTTAAATAAAGTTTGTGATTAGCATGTTTCTATTCGAACATTTTCTTCGCTATTAAAACTTATTTAACGGTTGGTAAATAGTTTCCGTTGTGCATGTATTCAATTTTTTTTTTTAAGGTTGTTATGTTACAAAGACCATCAAATTCTATGTGCGTTACACAGCCTTTGTAATGCCTTCTTCACAAATGTATTAAAAGATTTCACAAGTTGCGTATCAACTGACGTGCAAGCGGTCAAAATAACTTGATACTAAACGAACACTACTGACTGGAATTAGATAAAAGGAAAACACGAATTAGTTTTATCAAGGAACGCGTGACGCATCGATGGATAAGGTTTATTCAAATATTTATTCAAAAAAGAAAATTCAATTTTTTTATGTATTTGCAGGATTATAAAACTGATTATAACTTCAAAAGCTGGACTGTGGTTATATAGAGAACAACGAACAGTANAGTTTTTAAATAAAGTTTGTGATTAGCATGTTTCTATTCGAACATTTTCTTCGCTATTAAAACTTATTTAACGGTTGGTAAATAGTTTCCGTTGTGCATGTATTAATTTTTTTTTTTAAGGTTGTTATGTTACAAAGACCATCAAATTCTATGTGCGCGTTACACAGCCTTTGTAATGCCTTCTTCACAAATGTATTAAAAGATTTCACAAGTTGCGTATCAACTGATGTGCAAGCGGTCAAAATAACTTGATACTAAACGAACACTACTGACTGGAATTAGATAAAAGGAAAACACGAATTAGTTTTATCAAGGAACGCGTGACGCATCGATGGATAAGGTTTATTCAAATATTTATTCAAAAAAAAAAATTCCATTTTTTAATGTATTTGCAGGATTATAAAACTGATTATAACTTCAAAAGCTGGACTGTGGTTATATAGAGAACAACGAACAGTANATGTATTTGCAGGATTATAAAACTGATTATAACTTCAAAAGCTGGACTGTGGTTATATAGAGAACAACGAACAGTATACATTCGCTTCGTGTACTGACAGCTTGAAACGCGCTTGCTATCATAACTCCCCTGTTCGTAAGCTTACCATATGACCGACGAAATTACTTGCTCCTATTTTACCTACAATGCAATCATAAGAAATCTTGTATTTTGATAGACCCACCGAAATTATTACTAGCAAAAACGGTCTACTTTCAATTCCAGAATATTTTAATTTTGCTCTTTGGCAAGAACGGCTGAAAACCCTGTGCTTTTTTACTTCCAAATGCAAACGGCGTTACCAACGTATTAAAATAGTGCGCATTTCCGCGAATAATTTCAATGCTACTAAGTATATCGTGTGACATAAGTAGTTATTAAAACGCAAGTATTTATTTGTTAGGTATTAAATATGCACGCAATTTAAATTTTAGTTTTTTTTTGTGATAATACACCAAAAAAAGTGTAGGCTAAAATATATCCGATACTGGCTTGAAAGAAAATGTTGAATTGGTCCAGCGGCTGTCGACCTTAGTGACAAAGCTGATTTTATGCCACCTTGCAGACGCAAGCGTCTTGATTTCGAATCCCGGGATAAAATAGTGGCGTGATTACCATGTTAGATGAATGAAACGTATATTTATAATGTAAGTATACTGCTTCCAGCTTATCGAAAATACATTACATTGGTAGCTTTCCATAAGAACTATCTATAAGAAAATTAAAAATTCCAATCTGGTATTTAAGTAGCTTTTGCAAGTTGTATATTTGGGTATTCCCGTGGCGAATTTCGTCTCTGTAGTACAAATTAGTTTCTTAAAATACTCCGCTTTTGGTTGAGAAAGACCTAACTCTAGATAGTTACATCGAATTTTGCNGTACAAATTAGTTTCTTAAAATACTCCGCTTTTGGTTGAGAAAGACCTAACTCTAGATAGTTACATCGAATTTTGACAGACAGTTGCTTGAATAGCGTCGTCATAGAGACTATAATACATTTATCTCCGCTTAGCAACTGGATATTATGTAGTTGTTTAATACAAGGAAGTTATTGTGGAAAGGGTAGTAAACTCCGTCACTCCCAAACATTTAAAATGGCCAAAAAAAGGGAAAATAAGTCACTTATTATATAGGGAAAGGGGGAGAGGTAAATCATATAACGGGAATAACACTTATCGAAGTGAGAAACATCTGGAAGGCGTTCGGAGACGACTATCGTTCTTTATGTTATTACATGAAATATGACACTAATGTAACAAATGTGATAGGATTAAAGTGTTAAGTTAACTGCGTAAAATATTACAGTTTAATATCCTCATTTCTTTACAACACTACATAGAAATACAGCGGAGTGTCTNGTACAAATTAGTTTCTTAAAATACTCCGCTTTTGGTTGAGAAAGACCTAACTCTAGATAGTTACATCGAATTTTGCCAGACAGTTGCTTGAATAGCGTCGTCATAGAGACTATAATACATTTATCTCCGCTTAGCAACTGGATATTATGTAGTTGTTTAATATAAGGAAGTTATTGTGGAAAGGGTAGTAAACTCCGTCACTCCCAAACATTTAAAATGGCCAAAAAAAGGGAAAATAAATCACTTATTATATAGGGAAAGGGGGAGAGGTAAATCATATAACGGGAATAACACTTATCGAAGTGAGAAACATCTGGAAGGCGTTCGGAGACGACTATCGTTCTTTATGTTATTACATGAAATATGACACTAATGTTACAAATGTGATAGGATTAAAGTGTTCAGTTAACTGCGTAAAATATTACAGTTTAATATCCTCATTTCTTTACAACACTACATAGAAATACAGCGGAGTGTCTNAGTTAACTGCGTAAAATATTACAGTTTAATATCCTCATTTCTTTACAACACTACATAGAAATACAGCGGAGTGTCTCAAATGTATCGATCCTTTACTATACTCAGGTACTTAATGCAGATGCAAGAAATGTTTATAAAAATAATGCATTATGATTATCCTATAACAATTATTGAACAGTAAAATAGAATCTATTAGAAAAAATAATAAAGTTCTGTTATTTGCATGAAAATCAGATTGCATGAATTTCTCACTCTAGCGTGAACTGTCAACACCACAGTGCTCACCCAGGAGAGCTAAGAGAACTCGGGTACAGTCGCCTCGAAGACGCAGGTCACTGTTGCCGTGCGTATGGGCACGCCGCATCACGAGGCGAACATCCCAAGCCGTTATAATTTTAGCTCACCAGCGCTTCGCTTCTCCAAGCCGACGNCACGAGGCGAACATCCCAAGCCGTTATAATTTTAGCTCACCAGCGCTTCGCTTCTCCAAGCCGACGGCTTGGAGAAGCGAAGCGACAGTATTTATATCCCTTGATAAGGTTTTCTGCACCCAGAAAATTGTTTTCTTGATATCACGGAAAATATTGGTAAACATTATTCTATTTTCGTCGCTAATTTACTGACTTTTATTCACGGTTAAAACATGTGTTCCGCAAATTTACCAAAATAATTCTACAAGGTCACGGAAACTTCCGTATGCGTAACGGAACTTTCCGTAAATTTGCCGATTATACTTTTTATTATGAACTTCGTATATTTGAAAATATGTTTCTATTCGCTGTAATGTTATCACTCTGAACTAACTCACAGGGCGTACAGTCGTTTTCTATAATTAAAAAAAAAAAAATTCTTTAATACTCCTGCTGCTTACAAAGTAGCAAATTCAAATATATTTACTTCAACGTATGCTATCGGCAAACAGAAAATGAGGGGATTGTTTAATTTAAGTGTTTCTTAAAACTTAACCAGCCGTAAGCACCAGTTAATGCCTGCACAAGACACTTTAAATTATCACATCAATGGAGGGGTTTTGGGCTCATTGAGGGCTCATTTTGGTCGACACAGCTTTTTAAGTTGGGCATTGAAGGGAATCACATACAAACTTCGACTATAACATACATATATAACACGCTTAGTTAAACTACATGTAGCTGCGAAAATTGATTTTGCTGAAAATAAAATTCNCTATAACATACATATATAACACGCTTAGTTAAACTACATGTAGCTGCGAAAATTGATTTTGCTGAAAATAAAATTTCGCTTTAAGCTACGTATTTTTCACGTCCTTTGTGAAAGCTGGTGTAGAAATACGAACAACTGCGTACTGCTCATGTGGCGACATGGTTTGCTGAATACTTTCAGTCTTGTTCATGCGAGATTGTTTATCATCTATTTATATGAAATCACTTATGCATACTTTATTTTCTNCTATAACATACATATATAACACGCTTAGTTAAACTACATGTAGCTGCGAAAATTGATTTTGCTGAAAATAAAATTCCGCTTTAAGCTACGTATTTTTCACGTCCTTTGTGAAAGCTGGTGTAGAAATACGAACAACTGCGTACTGCTCATGTGGCGACATGGTTTGCTCAATACTTTCAGTCTTGTTCATGCGAGATTGTTTATCATCTATTTATATGAAATCACTTATGCATACTTTATTTTCTNAATACTTTCAGTCTTGTTCATGCGAGATTGTTTATCATCTATTTATATGAAATCACTTATGCATACTTTATTTTCTCGTTTCTTATCGACGCAGGTGTGGAACAGTAATTTTATAGCTGCATTGTATTGTACGACTAGAGATATCGCATGGTATGCTGTACGAACCCTGCGAATAGAATTGACAGAACATTCTTATCGTACTGTAGCGAAGCACTGGCGCAGTATTGTAGAAATAATTCCCCGTACATCTACGCTTGTAATCGTAATTATGTTTAGGTAGCATTCGCAGATTAATAGCTAGGAGTAAAATTTACTGTTTAGGTGGTATCACGGTATTATACTTCAAAGTAACTACAGCTATTTTTTAATGATGTTGGTCGTTTTGTGATTGGCAATTTTGACGCAATAAGGGATATTCAGACACAATGTCTTTCACCGGTTAGCGGAATACACTGAACCTACGTGCAGAGTTTTCGTCGTGCCCTGTGCAACCAATACATTTTTATCGCCAATCATACACTTTATTAACCAAACGCCTTCCGCAAAACTTACTGCTGTTGTCAATTTCAAGTTTCACTAACCTCCACTTTAATTGCCACTATATGAAGTTGAGTGTATGGCTGTGTTAGCCATATGGTTAAGTGTTTGAAGGTATGCTGGTTCTTGCTCTTTCCTGTGCCTGTTTATTTATTATTTGAAACATCAGTCATTTAAACTTAGTACTGCAGCTGACTTCACTTTGTGTGTGTAATAAGTGCCTTTCCGCTTCCTTAAGAATGGTCGCCAGAAGGTTCAGTACCCATCGGCTTCACGGAGAGCCAAGGATGGTTTCGTGTCGTGGTTNACCAAATTTCACGTTCGTTCAATTGTTGAAGGTTTCTGCAATAGTGGTTTGCGTTACAAGAGCTAAGGCATAGTTGGCCACCATTGTTATAACTTTGGAGATAGAGCCACCATAGTCAAATCGCAATCAATACTGCCAACCGGGAACAAGCCAATATGGCATGTTTGGCTAGAAGACATTTTATTATCATCTATTTTAGTTTGAAAATTAAAAGTGCAATGTTTCGAAATATTTATTTCAGGCTATGCCTTCCAAGCAAAGCTGCAACACAGTCATGATATAGAGAGGAAGACGGCTTGTATTGTTTCATGGAAAATCCCTGAAACATGGGTATTTATATTATATTGATGTCTAGACATTAATGATAATTTACGGGACTTCTACATCATTTACTCATCCCGTGAGATAAAGGCTGTTCACGGTAAAGTGAGCGCTTTTGAAATCAACCTTCGAAAAAAGTCACTACTCCTNTGTTCACGGTAAAGTGAGCGCTTTTGAAATCAACCTTCGAAAAAAGTCACTACTCCTACCTGCATATATTTTAACTGGCGCACTGAGTGATATGCGCCTAGTAAAGTCGGTAACGATGGATAGAAAATAGTTCCATACCTTAACATTAAATAAATAATTTTCTGTAACCATTTGTGATAACTTTATTTATTTATTTTGTTTATGTTTTTATAATTTATCGAAANAAATAAATAATTTTCTGTAACCATTTGTGATAACTTTATTTATTTATTTTGTTTATGTTTTTATAATTTATCGAAATTTAAAAACGAGCAGATTTGTAAAATAATTACTTTTATAATAATTTGAAAGTTTTACTTGACCGACGCATGAATTAACTGATAAGGCAATGCTCATTTTACATAAGGCGGAAGAATACACAAAGTGCATACAAGTAGATCTTAAGCAGGACTTTCAAAAGTGCTCATTTTACCTTGAACATCCTATGGTCATTCGTATTTGTGAGGGTACTCGATGACCCTGCTCGCTGAGGCNAAGTGCTCATTTTACCTTGAACATCCTATGGTCATTCGTATTTGTGAGGGTACTCGATGACCCTGCTCGCTGAGGCGTGAAGCCGGTATGAACACCGAGTTCGTAGTCTTGCGGTTTGGAACCTACTATAATAATGAAGACGGACCTTCATTNTATGGCATGTTTGGCTAGAAGACATTTTATTATCATCTATTTTAGTTTGAAAATTAAAAGTGCAATGTTTCGAAAGATTTATTTCAGGCTATGCCTTCCAAGCAAAGCTGCAACACAGTCATGATATAGAGAGGAAGACAGCTTGTATTGTTTCATGGAAAATCCCTGAAACATGGGTATTTATATTATATTAATGTCTAGACATTAATGATAATTTACGGGACTTCTACATCATTTACTCATCCCGTGAGATAAAGGCCTTTCACGGTAAAGTGAGCGCTTTTGAAATCAACCTTCGAAAAAAGTCACTACTCCTACCTGCATATATTTTAACTGGCGCACTGAGTGATATGCGCCTAGTAAAGTCGGTAACGATGGATAGAAAATAGTTCCATACCTTAACATGAAATAAATAATTTTCTGTAACCATTTGTGATAACTTTATTTATTTATTTTGTTTAATGTTTTTATAATTTATCGAAATGTAAAAACGAGCAGATTTGTAAAATAATTACTTTTATAATAATTTGAAAGTTTTACTTGACCGACGCATGAATTAACTGATAAGGCAATGCTCATTTTACATAAGGCGGAAGAATACACAAAGTGCATACAAGTAGATCTTAAGCAGGACTTTCAAAAGTGCTCATTTTACCTTGAACATCCTATGGTCATTCGTATTTGTGAGGGTACTCGATGACCCTGCTCGCTGAGGTGTGAAGCCGGTATGAACACCGAGTTCGTAGTCTTGCGGTTTGGAACCTACTATAATAATGAAGACGGACCTTCATTATTACACCGTTCTGATCATGAACGTGCGACGTACAATCGAAACTCAACTTTTACAAAATAATATCTCTCGTTAAGGTATTGAAAAGCAAACTTCCCAACATTTGCGTTACATGCTAAATGCAGTTCCAGCATGAACGATTCCCGCTTAATCGTTGTGCCTTCTACTACCACATTGAAAAAACGAAACCAAGCGAAACCAATAATGAAATTAGCAATAAAAGTGTAAATAGGAAAAATAGTACATATTATTCAAAACTTCAGGATCTGTTTAGACATATGTAACTCAAAACTTCACGCTAATTCCTAGCACTGTGTGTATTGAGTGCGTTTATTATTAAATGATTGAGCAGACACTGTGAGATAAATTTTATAAATTGGTCTTTAGCAGCCAGAAAACGAGTGAGGTGGCGAGTTGTAAACCTTCGGACTCGCATTCGGTAGGACCTGGGTTCAAGTCTCGATCAGGCCATCCGGAATCCGGTATTTCATGGTTTCCCGAAATCACTCCGGGCGAATACTGGGATTGGTATCTTACTACAGGCTATGGCCGATTTTTTTTTTCCGTACTAAGCGTGTCCCCAGTAGGTTAACCTACGAAAAGACATCACACCCCAGACGAGTGAGGAATGGTAATATAAAGTTACCACGCATTCTTTAAATATTATTTAGGAGCACTTCAACATAGTTAAAAACGGTTTTTTCAAACTGCCGTATCTTAAAACGTACTGGTTGGACACGAGCCAATATATTATAGGAGCCTGTATTGAATTTTTTTACAGACTTTTCACCAATAGAATGATAGCGCCACCTTTGAAAGTCCCATAGGTACACTCAGCACTACGAGAACACTGCACGCCAGTTCAGAGCCTTGCGCGTAGTGGCGATGGCGCTCTTGTAGCGCATGCCAGTGTAGCCTTTACAGCTCCCGCGCTTCTCGGCCAAAAAGTGAGAAAAACGATGCAAGATGACGGGTCCCTTAATCCCTACCTTCGTTAGATATTGAAGAGCCAGCACGTCTTTGCAATAATTCAGAAGCGACAACTCGAGAAGATGGGTTTTCATGTCAACGCAGGAGGTAATATACTGAAGGGGAATCAACAATCATTTGTGATGGGTGAGTGGCGAAGGTT
>NQII01007691.1:72935-86706 GCA_002778355.1 Clitarchus hookeri
GGGGGGGGGGGCAGGAAAAATAATTCTGTCCGCGGTGTCTGGAGCGGTACCCGGCAATACGCCTGAGTGCCGGAGAGTATCACGATCCCACGAGATGATCGGCATGTGGAGGCGGGCCAATTGGGAGGGCTACATCGGGTCACGTATTTCTATGAATACCGGAGCAGGTGATGGGGTAGGAAGGGCGTAGATGGTTCTGCGCAAGATGCGTGCGCGTACGCGAGGATGAAGCAGCCAGACATCAGACCAAAAGTCACTCTGGGGGTAAATAAAAAATCGATCCTACCATCCACACATGGGGGAGGTGAACGCCCCTCTCCTCTTGCAATGAAGTGACAAACTTTGTATTATTGAGAACGCAGGAACTCTAGCCCAAGGGGACATGATATTTAATATCTTAAATATAAATCGGTGAATAATTATAATGTTAATTACATTTTGCTTAATTTTGTCGAGAAGCTAATAAGGACCTGAACCTGACGAACGAAGAAATGGAAAGGTTTATATGCAAGAAGAAGCATTTTCCTAGACTGGTGAAAGAATCTATTTACAATGTACCTACAATAGAGTACGAGGGGATGCTGAGATAGATAACAATAATCTTTAAAATTTCAGTGGTCCTCGGCATCGTCCTCCACGTTTCCCAAGCTCAAGAAATTTGGACTCAGATGGGCCAAAGATGGATCCCGGATCTCTGCGGTGATGTGCCACCTTCTCTCCACTATGGCATATGGTTACTAGTTGTAGTAGGGCACTTCGAATTTTTTCAAAGCAGGGGTCGAACAACAATCTCGTCTCATTCGGAGCATAAAAATAATTACTGCTTATAGAAAGCAGTCATGTTATCCAAAAGCAATCCATTGAATCGATATTGGGAACAGTAGTGTAAAGTTGCCTGATTTGGCTGCTTATGTTATACGTAGTCCTACTTTCAGTAGAATTTTGCTTTAGCAATGTTTCAAATTTTTCCATGACATTTTTAAATTAATTTTTTTTACATTTTCTTAGCCAAGCATTGCCAGCTAGCACACATTACCTTGCAAAACCAATTTTCTGTAATCAAAGACGGTCAGTGAGTTGGTGATTTGAGTGGTTACATGTTTGGACAGTCACTTGTTTTAAGAGTTTGCAAAAAATTCGTAATTTTTAAAATTTTCTCTTATTTAAAAATCAGTTATCACTTAGATTTTATGTTTCATGGCTAGAAAAATGTTCTTATATGAGTGTGTGTATTATTATTAATATTTTGTTATTCAAGTTGCCTTTTTTATGTTTGTGTGTGTTAATTTCTGCCTTAATGTGTACATAATTAAAATAAACTAAATTAAGCGGCCACCAGTTTTTCAGATATATCAACAATTTTTTTCTAGCTGCTAACATTGCTCTTAATATAGAAGGCCTTTATGTTGAATATGTGCACTGCGAGGAGGAGTATTAGTTTTCAAAAATGCTCAATTAATTGCGAACCAGTCACATATATAAATTTTCCAGCGTTGCAAGTAATACTGCTGCAGTTACCAGCAGCAATGGCGCGAAAAGGTTGGGGAAGGGAGGGGGCGGACACTAATTACATTGCGGCACCCATTCGAAAATGACGTCATGTCAACAGCAGGCTCTGTGTATTTTATACGGTGGTGTGAACTAATTTGTGTTCGCTGCTAAATTAAAAAGAGAATTACTGCATGAAAATAATTCATTAATTTTATTTGTGAGCGATTAAAGAGGTATGAAGTATGCTCCTCCTGACGCGGAGAAGGAATATTCTGAAAATGTAAACTGCTGTTAATAANACGGACACTAATTACATTGCGGCACCCATTCGAAAATGACGTCATGTCAACAGCAGGCTCTGTGTATTTTATACGGTGGTGTGAACTAATTTGTGTTCGCTGCTAAATTAAAAAGAGAATTACTGCATGAAAATAATTCATTAATTTTATTTGTGTGCGATTAAAGAGGTATGAAGTATGCTCCTCCTGACGCGGAGAAGGAATATTCTGAAAATGTAAACTGTTGTTAATAAAGATCACAAAACCACGAAGAAGTTAATATTTCCCTTCAATTTTTTCATAATATATTTTCAGACAGTGCGAAATATATTAATATAGTTTCATTGTTAGTACAGGCGTACTATATCCCTATTAAGAGAGCACAGAGTCCCATTACATAAACAAATCGCCGCTTTCTGGGTCGACCTGTTAATGCCACTGTCTCGATGGTGCGTAAGACAGTCGCACAGACACGTTGAGAAAAAGATTTTCTTGAATAAAACAAATTAGTTTAGCGCAACCAAATTTATTGCTTGTATATTGGCAATATAATATTAGTTTGTTGAAATTAAAGTATTTAGTTGTTGTTATTTGGTTGCCACAGACGGAGATTTGTTTGCCACAAACAAAGATTTGGTTGCTGCAAGTAAATATCTGTTTGGCTCTACGCACATTCAACAGTCTCGGTGGATATAAAACCATTGGGAGCCCGAGCGCCATGCGTTAGCTACTTCAGCTAAAGTCACTACGAATATTTTAAGTTGTGCAGCTGTACTTTTTATATTCCTGTTGAACTTGTTTTATAAGGGTCTTTATACCATTAATCAGCATCAATAAATTCACTAACTAACACTGCTACTCTCCTATTTGTCACAAAAATGCAAAGAAACCCTCGAGCTGTATTTTTGAACAACGTCGACGAAATGAGTGGCCAAACAACTATATACAGTTGATTTAATAAAATATTTAGTTGAAAGTCTATAATTAATTTTGGCCCAACACAGAGGTTTTGTTTATTCAAGCGTGTATTTTTTAGGTTAACAAAATCAATTTTGTTGCTATTGAAGTTCTGTGTACTCAACAAAATATCTTGTTGGGGCAACTACATATACTTTTTTGGCTGGCTTTTCTCTCAATGAAAATCAGTAAATTTGACAGATGTGTCATTATTGCCGTGAGTGCAATGCTTCTTTCCAGGCAATTGTGATTCTGCTGGGTACAGTTTTTCAGCAATGCACAGGATAATTACAGAATAGTATGGATACGTACGTACTACTAGACATGATTGTTCAGGACTCCCCACGCAGAAAACCCCGAACAAAAAATAAATCAATGAATATGTCTCTCGGTTACCGAACTACGTCATGATCAGCGTTAACGCAACGGTAGTGAATTACAGCGTAACTGCTGAAACAGTTCGTAAGCTGTATTGTCTTCGGCTTCCCCCAAGGTTACCTTTGATAAATCAGCACATTCATGCCAGACTGCAATGGAGCATCAAACGAAGTGATGAGTAGCTTTGCTTTTGTTTATGTGGCAACCTGATAAGAGGAGTCACGCAAAGTGAATTCCCAAACAGGCATTCCACACCAGTGTAAGGCTATCGAATACCAAAGCAAATCGCCCACATTACGTGTTTGCCACCACTGATATGCCCTTTATGTTAAAAACGTTAACGACGGCAGAGTTTCAGTTCTTGAAACATCAACCTTTCAACAAGACAACGAAAATCACGCCAAACCGTTGCGACATTGCTTTCTTTCTAGGTAACATTAAAATACCGCCCTAACTTATTGCTGGACTTATCACCAACACTAAAAATGTATGCTACATGTTCAAACGAAATTTGCAGTAGTAATATAGTATGCCAGTAAATTTAACGTTCATTAGTATTTACTGGGGTAGTTATTTCTCAGCACAACTTATAACTTTATTGGTCTCACTTTTCTGTTGCTTTATTCAGAATTTTATATATGCATGCCAACAAAATGCTACGTATCTATTCAGCCTTGGCGTACATTGAGAGAGTCACGGTGTTCTGTGTTTCACGAATAGAACTGTAGGGTCCTACATGTTTAGTCCCAAGTCCATAAATCAGAGAACATGAAGGTGAAGTTTATGCAATCTTGTCCTACGCTGTGTGTCGTTAACTGTTACGAGTATGGCATGAATTGTTCATATTTGTGAAGATTTATATGTGAACGTGTCATATTTTACAGTCTCATGATTGAACACACTTCATCTAAGCCGGTCCTTTCGTAGGAGTGTGACACCAATCACTTGATGTTTTCATATTAAATTAATGTACATATTTGATAATTCATGCATTCAATCGGAGATACGTAGCATCGCACTCCCCTTGCCGAGAGGTGTCAAATATAGTGTTCGTGGTGGCCTTGGAATAGGCCCCACAGTGCTCAAGCCATGCCTTTCCGGACATGGTCCTCTCTTGAGAATAATTGATTTGCCTTCCCCACAACATACTAAGCGTTGTCAATTATTTTTAATTCACCCAATATGTATGGGAAAAAATATTTACCATAAGCGTTTTATCCCTATACGTGGTAAATTTTGGAATAGTTTCTTAAAATTGCATATTTAAGAAAATTGTGAAGACTGGAAGAAGCAGGGTTGTTATATAACTGTCAAGTTGCTTGTCGGAACTTGTCCAGCGACGCACGGGGACATTGCTGCTTTAATGTTTTGATTGTTTTTTGTTTTACGAGTGGTTAAATCACGTCGTATTTTTTAAGTAGGTGACGCAATTGTTTGTTTTTCATTGCCTACCATTATCTGAAAGTAGTATGACTAACTAGTAGATTTTACCCAGTTTTATTGTCTTTTTTTTATGTACGGATTTATGTGGGTCATTGAAGGAAGTTATTGCCACCACTTTGCTTCACGAGCAGTAGGGACCTTCACAGCAGCCTACCACAATGGCACATCTAAACACAATGGTCGAATTCAGTATGAAACGCAGTGTATTTGCAAAAGAATTAAACTTGAGTGCCAGAAGTACATAGTTGCAAAGAACGTTCAGTGTTTTGATACAGGAAAGTCTGTTAGTATTTTGTCTGCTATTAAAATAATGACACTTGAAGGATACATAACACTATTTATGAGTTTACAGGACATGTTTTATGAATGATTCATAACAGTTCAAAGGAAGGATTTAATTACAACCACTAGTTTCAACCCCTTTAACCAACGATATCAAAATATAGCTGTCCACAAGTCTGTGTGTGAATCGTAATAACCCTGAAAGTATTATGTCTAAATGAATATATATATATATATTCGTATAATTTGAATGAAAACAACTATACACTATGGTTTTAAAATCGGAACTCGAAAACTTAAGGTTAAGTTTACTGAACACCCGTACACTGAGTGAGAATAAGTACAAAATTGACCGAACGCAAATGCCTCATTTCCTGAAGGGTACTTGGAGCCACACGTTAGGAAGAATGCTGAGAACTTGAGTACGTTTAACAAGAACGTATTTAGCACCCGCGGGATTTAGGCTAGAAAGAGGCGGAGCAGCAATGACATTTTCATGCCGGGTGTCAAATCAGGGGAAGGCTTACGTAGTAAACATTCACGCATCCATTGCTTACCGCAAGTGTTAACCCAGAATCTCGTATTCCGTTTTAGTGGGCTTCGCCACGGGGATCGACACTCGAGGACATAGTAGATCATACAAAATGAACTGGCGAGTGTTTCCTTTTGAATTATATTCGCTCCTTTAATATGAATTAAGGAGNATAAGGAGGTTAAACGGTCTGAAATTATTTTTTATATTTTTAGCATATTAAATTTATTTTCATTGCGGTGTGGAACGATACTATGATGAATGTATAACAATAGCAGAAATAATTTTTATACCCGAATTGAAGGAACAATAGTAATTTAAAATTTGTATTTTATTATACAGGTCTCAAAAGAGAATATAATTAATATGTTCAGCTACATATCAAAATAGTTTTCCACGTCATTAGAATGTCAAAAATAGATAAATTTTCTCGGATATTAGTTTTGGAAATTTGTTACGTGGTTTGTCCGTATTTCAATTTTAAAATCGAAATAAAATGTAAAATTAATATAGGTAGAAGTTAAACACTTACCACAGTTGAACCAGGCATATAAATTGTGGTACGCCAATCTTACGACTTAACTAAAAACTTTTGCTGAAAACAAACTTTGCATGCAAATAACTTTTTGAAAATTATTAGAATAATATGCCATGAAACAGAACAATTCTTAAAATTAAAAAAAAAAGAGTTGGCTTTTGAATTATTTTTAATGTTTTAGATTTATTATTAAATAAGCGGAATGCAACATATTAAATAATACCATAAGACAATTTCTACCCATTTTATAAACTAAGTTTCTGGCCGAACAAAACGTGGCTAGGTAATTGCTTTCGACTGTTCGTGACACACCGTGCGGCGAATCGGAGCAACTTAGCGCCAGACCTCACGCCTCTTCCTGATAGAATCAGACACATAGTCAACTGTGGCGTGACTGTTGAGAAGGAGGGAGGGGAGAAGGAGCAATGCCTCACAAAGATGCATTTAAGAGTTTATACAATTGCCTTGAGTCTGGAGTAGAGTGGAGAGATTTGGGTGTGTCTTAACATCAGGGTAAACCGATGAGGGTGAAGCGAGCTGAGTATGAAGCGGCACCGGAATGCATGGGCGTGGGAAACGGGAGTTCCCGAGAAAAACCCGCTGACCAGCAGAATCGTCCAGCACGACTTCCAGGGGAGAAAATCCGGGAGCAACCGCGCCGGTAATCGAAACCGGTTTGCCTTGGTGGAAGGTGAGCGCTGTAGCCGCTGCTCCACTGCAGCCGCCATCTTGAAACTGCTTGCGAGGGGTGTACGTGAACACACTCATCTCTCGTGGGCGGTCCCGTAGTTGCTGCAAACTACGACCATGGGGACCTGGGACGCGTTTCTAATCACTTTCCCCGCTCACCGGGAGCCCAATTACGCGATGATCGCTAGCCGGGCGTAGCGGAGTTCACGATGTTCTGACAGGCAGGGAACCACTACGCTTTGTGCAATGGTAACTTGCACCACACTTGTTTACACGACGCGAACCAGCTCTTGTTATGCTGACAAGTACATGGGAATGGCACCAGTGGACACCCACAGTCAGCCGGCAGCTGATCCTTTGATGCATCGCCAGACGTGGCAAGTCTGGACGACCGAGATTCACGGAAGAGTCCGTTGTGGATGGCTGCACCTCGGAAGCCAGCACAGTGATGGTAAGTCGAGGGAAATTTCCCTTATCGACGGAGATTTTGAAACGTTCCCAGGCAAAAGAGAAAAAGGTAATTTTTCGCGAAATTGCTTAAAATTCGGGATAATTTCAAATTGTCGGCGGGATACTAAATAATTGCTTTGTTTTGTTGTGGGTTTCTACCATTTCCTTACGTCAACGGTATCTTTGTTGTGAAATCAGCAATAATTGTTTGTTTAGTATTTATATTGTGTGACGTATAAGCTATGTTTTCGTAGTTTCGTTCGTTATAATTTATAGAGTCAGTGAAAATGTCACAGTCTAGTAAGATATGTTCTAACACACTTAAAAAAGATAGGAAGAGGAACAAAAACAGAAAATTCCTTACTCAAACGCAGAAGCAGAACGTATTTTGAATATTTCAACTGACGTTAAACAAAAGAAGTGTTACAGACTTACAACCGATAATTCCGTATGTATGATCAGTAATAATTTCCAATCCACAATTCCTGGGAGTATGAAGATACAGAAGGAGACGCCAAAAATGATGTGGAATATTAAATGTTGCATGGTAAGACTGTATTGAAATTTAAGCATGCAATAAAGGGTTGTTTTTGTATGAACATCAGTGCTTTATTTGTACTTAATCAATATATGCTTTTAATACCGTATTTATGTGTGTTTTAAATGAAAAAAAATTAGGTCGAAGGAAATTTAACTTAAAGAAGGGAACTTTTGGTAAGCCAAAAGGGAATTTTACTCTCTAACTGTAACCATCACTGAGCCAGCATAGGCGTGGCGTCTTTGCGGGCGGAGGTGCGTGTTTTCCCCAGTTCCGGCTTCTTCTGACGATTATTCTGGCTCTGAAATGGTTTGTCACAAGGCCTGAAGTTACCCGAGTGGTGCAGGTATGGAGTAGAAAAGTTCACAAAGGCGAAACGACGTGGCTATCCCTTCTATGATTGGTTTTGCAAGACTCTGCGAACGAGCCTGGTGCCTGATTGGCCACTGCATGCTGCGAAATATTTCCTATTGGCCCGCGTGTGCCGGCTGGCGAGCAGGTAACCACGTGGTGACTAACGAACGGCGTTCCAACATTTTACTCGCCCGTGCCGCCATTTTGCTGGCGTGTGTGGTTGGAGTTCGCGGAATGAGCGAATTTTACACCCCTGTATTCTTAAGAACTCCGTGATGCAGGTGTCGGTTGGGAGGTGGCGTGGAGAACCGGACGTGTTAGTCGGAAAATGTGTTCAGGAAACGAATCCTGAATATTGAGAAATATTTCGATGACTTCATTAGTTTTGTGTTTGATACTGCAGACTGTCAGTTCTCTAACATAATTCATAGGTTTGAGCTTTGTGAAAAGTTTGCAATCACTACTCCCTAACACAAAGTGATATTTTTGAATAACGTTGATTGATGTTGTACTTTGATACAGTTTTTTTACAATATATGCTAGATGAACTTAAAAACAAGTGTCTGATGTCCGATAGACATCTCGAACAATTATAAAAATGCATTCGGCATGTTACAAATTTATGTTGTTATAAACATATTTGATTTGTACATAAATTCGAACATTAGTAGATGTTGCGCTGTCGAGCCAAAACCAGTTTTCATCGTGACGTTTTAACTCAGTTCATTGCGAGATATAACAAGGAAAGGAATATAGCTTAACGCTTCCTGTAAGTTTAGTCGCAAGCTTGTGTTGAATCTTATACTTCGGAATATTTTCCTCTAAATAAAATAAATATAGTACCCCAGAATAAAGGAATTATATACTTTTGGAGTGTTTCGAATCCCATGCCAAATATATCAAAATCGTTATTCGTTAATGACCTCCCGAACTGGTTCTTTGGGAACATTCTATGATTACTTCATTGCCATTAAGTTAAGAATGAAATTAGCGTTAGTAATTGCGACAACTTGCAGAAAATTTACTTTTTTTACTCATAATGAATAGGAAGTAACATCCGCCCTTATTAGTAACAGTTTTGAGTTGCCTCAATCGATTTTTTTTCAACGTATATAATTCAGTTTTATATAATAGTGAAAACTGTGTGCAATGAAACTTAATTCATAAGTCCGGTATTTTGAAGATTTGCTCAAATAAATTGATAACGACCCCAATGTGTATTAATTTGAAATAAATGAAATTGTTTACTTTGATGTACAGAGTTACAACAAATAAAACTCGCNGACCCCAATGTGTATTAATTTGAAATAAATGAAATTGTTTACTTTGATGTACAGAGTTACAACAAATAAAACTCGCTATTTCCCTCTGCCATGATATATACTGATTCTTCTTTCAGGATTAATTATATCGGCTCAAGATTAATTACGAATGCACTAAAATTTTCTTTTAATTGTTGCGTTAATTTCAGTCTTACCAAGAACCTTATTATTTTAGTTATTACTTCATCTGACTGAGGGCGTTATTTTACATTCCTGACCACACGATTTAAAGAAATATAATAAAATTAGACGGTAACAAAACTCTGTAGTCATAATATTGAACGGCGTACGAATATGGAAAACCTTGCAACGTCCCACTTCNTTAGACGGTAACAAAACTCTGTAGTCATAATATTGAACGGCGTACGAATATGGAAAACCTTGCAACGTCCCACTTCTTTGCTCTTTCAGGCAAAATGCTACATAGATTATATTTTGGGATACTACATTTAAAATTATTTGATAACTTAAAAAACAAAACTCATAAGTTCTTACGACGTAAACCATTGTACGCGAAGTCTATGAGCATTTTACACCGGCCGTAATAAAAGTTCAATACTCAAAGATCTAGGGACTTTGCAAGATACCATAACATATATGTTTAATTAAATAACCTGACGTGGGCTTGTCTAGGCCCCACAGTTGTGGCGCCAAATTAACTTGACGTATGTAATCCCCACTGTAAAAGACANACGTCCTCCGCCTGAGCTTCGCTAGAGCTTGAGTACGGACGGATAACATATAGGGACGCCGCAGGCGTCAAAGTTACCCGAGTGGTGCAGGTATGGAGTAGAAAAGTTCACGAAGGTGAAACCACGTGGCTATCCCTTCTATAATTGGCTGTGCAAGACTCTGCGAACGAGTCTTGTGCCTGATTGGCGACTGCATGCTGCGAAAGATTTCCTATTGGCCCACGGATGCCGGCTGGCGAGCAGGTAACCACGTGGTGACTAACGAACGACGTTCCAACATTTTGCTCGCCAGTGCCGCCATTTTGCTGGCGTGTGTGGTTGGAGTTCGCGGAATGAGCGAATTTTACACCCCTGTATTCTTAAGAACTCTGTGATGCAGGTGTCGGTTGGGAGGTGGCGTGGAGAACCGGACGTGTTAGTCGGAAAATGTGTTCAGGAAACGAATTCTGAATATTGAGAAATATTTCGATGACTTTATTAGTTTTGTGTTTGATACTGCAGACTGTGAGTTCTCTAACATAATTCATAGGTTTGAGCTTTGTGTAAAGTTTGCAATCACTACTCCCTAACACAAAGTGATATTTTTGAATTACGTTGATTGATGTTGTACTTTGATACAGTTTTTTTACAATATGTGCTAGATGAACTTAAAAACAAGTGTCTGATGTCTGATAGACATCTGGAACAATTATAAAAATGCATTCGGCATGTTACAAATTTATGTTGTTATAAACATATTTGATTTGTTCATAAATTCGAACATCAGTAGATGTTGCGTTGTCGAGCCAAAACCAGTTTTCATCGTGACGTTTTAACTCAGTTCATGAAGGAAATGAATATAGCTTAACGCTTCCTGTAAGTTTAGTCGCAAGCTTGTGTTGAATCTTATACTTCGGAATATTTTTCTCTAAATAAAATAAATATAGTACCCCAGAATAAAGGAATTATATACTTTTGGAGTGTTTCGAATCCCATGCCAAAAATATCAAAATCGTTATTCGTTAATGACCTCCCGAACTGGTTCTTTGCGAACATTCTATGATTACTTCATTGCCATTAACTTAAGAATGAAATTAGCGTTAGTAATTGCGACAACTTGCAGAAAATTTACTTTTTTTACTCATAATGAATAGGAAGTAACATCCGCCCTTATTAGTAACAGTTTTAAGTTGCCTCAATTGTTTTTTTTTTCAACGTATCTAATTAAGTTTTATATAATAGTGAAAACTGTGTGCAATGAATCTTAATTCATAAGTGCGGTATTTTGAAGATTTGCTCAAATAAATTGATAATGACCCCAATGTGTATTAATTTGAAATAAATGAAATTGTTTACTTTGATGTACAGAGTTACAACAAATAAAACTCGCTATTTCCCTTTGCCATGATATATACTGATTCTTCTTTCAGGATTAATTATATCGGCTCAAGATTAATTACGAATGCACTAAAATTTTCTTTTAATTGTTGCGTTAATTTCAGTCTTACCAAGAACCTTATTATTTTAGTTATTACTTCATCTGACTGAGGGCGTTATTTTACATTCCTGACCACACGATTTAAAGAAATATAATAAAATTAGACGGTAACAAAACTCTGTAGTCATAATATTGAACGGCGTACGAATATGGAAAACCTTGCAACGTCCCACTTATTTGCTATTTCAGGCAAAATGCTATATAGATTATATTTTGGGATACTACATTAAAAATTATTTGATAACTTAAAAAACAAAACCCATAAGTTCTTACGACGTAAACCATTGTACGCGAAGTCTATGAGCATTTTATACCGGCCGTAATAAAAGTTCAATACTCAAAGATCTAGGGACTTTGCAAGATACCATAATATATATGTTTAATTAAATAACCATAGGTCGGAAATTGATGTTTGAGGTACAGCTTGACGTGATTGAGAAAGAGAATGAACCCGTTTCATTTACATCATTTACAAAAAATTTAATTTAAAAAATTCGGCCTCTTCCTTTAATACAGACTCTTCAGCAACGTGCCTGTCGTACTCAAAGACCCCAGAAATGTGATATAGAGAGTAAGCAGCTGCAAGAACCCGAGTGACGAGCTCTTCATACAGTTGAAATGGAGTCTCATACACCAGGCACTTCAACTGCCCCCACACAAAATAGACAAGTTGGGTGAGGTCAGGAGAGCGAGCAAACCATGAAATAGGTCCACTACGGCCAATCCATTGCTCACTAAATCGGCGGTTCAAATGCTTTCGGACATCATGAGAGAAAATATGAGTTGCACTATTATGTTGATATCACAGCCGACGTTGAATATTAGCAGTAACGTCTTCGAGGAGCTTAGGCAATGCTTTATCCCAGGAATCTCAGGTACATGTTGCCATCGAGACGTACTGCCAGCATACACAGCCCAATAAAAATATATCGAACAATACCAGCCCACATGTTCACGGCAAATGTTTGTTAACGGAAACGGATGAAGCTGTCGTGACAGCTTTTATCTTCTTTCAGGTTTTACTTGTGCAAATTTGCTATTCTATCATGGGTCAGTTATGCTTTGTCAGTGAACAGCAGAAACGGTCTAAAACGAAGTTCTATACAGCATCTCTGCAGGTACCATTGATAAAACTCAATCCAACTAGGATAGTCGTTCAGGTGGATTGCTTACACCCCTTGTGGATAAAACAGACGCAGCTGTTGTTCTTGCTATACCTGCCATGCAGCCATATGGTCAACAGGAAGTTATTGTGCAACTCGTCGTGAGCTTGTTGATGGACTGTTCTCGACCTGTTCCAAGACCTCTTTCTCAAACTCGGGTGTTTACACCGTGCACTGACGGCCAGTGTCAAGTCTGTGGACCTAAAACGAACATTATGGAATTGATAGTGTTCAGTACAAAGGATGATAATAACCCATCATTATGTGCACCAATTTTGACAAAAACCTGCAACGAACCAGTTTCGCGCAAGAGGCGATCATTCGCAACTAACGTACGATGGTTTGGCACAACCCGTTCAGGATATCTCTCTGCATAAAGACTTCTAGCAGCTGTTGAATAGCCACTGCATTCACCATACGCCAAATTCATGTATATTACTGTAATTCAGCCCAGTATATGTGGTTCCATCGCTCTGCTATGAACGCACGACAGAAACTGACTGTTTGGGTTTTGACATAGCACAGAGCTGGACTGGCAGCAGGCTAAGTACCGTAGTATAACGTTCTATCACTCCGTTCTAAACGAACGACAACATACTGCGTAATGTCGTTGCTCTTGGACGTCATGGCGTATTTAACAGAGTATGTAATATTCATGGTTATCTAACAATAAAAATACGTTTTTACTGTCTAATATATTAACTCTTGAAGTTTCAGAATACAATTTCGTTACAACCGGTTAGTGATACACGGAATTTGACCATGGTTGATTATAACGCAACGCCTTCTGATTCTGACTGATTGCCTCGATACAATATGGTATAACCCTTAAGTCAATGTAAAAGGATTTGCACGTTTAGTTACAGTATTTTAGTTTGTGTCATTACACACAATGATAGTTTTCGGAATCCTAATGCAGGCATGCATAGCGAAAGATGATGTTTTAGTCTTGTAGATTATTGTTACAGTAACGCAAGTTGTGATAAAACTGTTTTGGGCTACATGACGTTCAGCATAAAACTTTCTACCCCTAATGTTTTCACATGTATAAAAAACATGTAGGCTTTTGAATTGTGAAACTTGTGCGTACCGTGTTGGAACGTCAAACCCATTTACTGGCAAGCGCTCTAGCTTATTTCACAAATATCAACGTCTGTGAATGCTACCGAAAATTCATCACCCAATA
>NQII01007692.1:0-40695 GCA_002778355.1 Clitarchus hookeri
TGTATATACTTGCCTTTACATTTTTTCAGTGAATAAAATGATGATAGATCATCAATAAAGATAATTACAATATGCCAGTCAAGTAAATTAACGTTTCTTTTAAATAATATTAACTGATGTATGATTGTACCGAAGAATGGTTTATAAAATTGAGACAGTAATCCCTTTTATTTTTATTGGACGTGGATGGTGCCTCAGAACTTTAGCACTCTGCTTTTCTTATGTGATTACGGAATATTTAAATTGTCACAACTCTTTATTAGCATTCCGACATACACCAATGCAGCATTATAGTAATAGCCCCTTTACAACTTAAATTCTGCCCATGGAGCGACGGCAGAAAAACGACGAGCTGTAAGCTGCTTTCTAACTGGTACGTGAACAGCAATCGTAATACTTTCCATAGAATTCGAAACGTTTGCACTTACTATTTCGCACTTTTGTTGCGTTTCTGCAGTTCCATCGGATTTTTATTAAATACGAGCGAATGGATAACTCTGTTTTAAAAGAGTCCACGTTATGGAAACGAAAATACGTCAGCTTCTCTCTGTCGAACCTTGCACGAATTACTCCCACAACACTTTCCGAAAAATTTAAAACGTATGCACACGCTGGTTTACATCCCGAGTTGCGNTTGCACGAATTACTCCCACAACACTTTCCGAAAAATTTAAAACGTATGCACACGCTGGTTTACATCCCGAGTTGCGGTCTTCACAGCTATCATCTTTTCATTAAATTTTAATAAACGAAACACTTTTTTTATATCGAATGATACAATGCCCGCCGCATCTGTTGGCGAGTGACGACAGTTAGGAAAGTAGCATTCCAATGATTCGAGAAAAGGCACAAAGGAGCATTAGGGCCAAACATTAAAGCATCAGTCCCAGTTTCAACATTCGTTCGAAATGGGAATATGGCTATTATAACGCAGAAGTAATGGGTACTTATTTCGTTCGCCGCCCGTCATGTAAGTTGTCGGGCACCGTACTGTTTNCTATTATAACGCAGAAGTAATGGGTACTTATTTCGTTCGCCGCCCGTCATGTAAGTTGTCGGGCACCGTACTGTTTGGTTTATTGCTTGTTTCGAGACCTAAACCTCGCGAAGCAACGTCTTCGCGGACACGCGGGTTGACAACAATCGCCGTAGCAGCGTGATCAATGCTGATTTTTTGACTTCAGTCTCCGTGTTGCTGTGTCTGCGTTGAGGTATTATAATCCTTTCATCACAAACAAAAAANCTGATTTTTTGACTTCAGTCTCCGTGTTGCTGTGTCTGCGTTGAGGTATTATAATCCTTTCATCACAAACAAAAAATGGCCGCCATCTAAAATAATAGTTTGAGGATGCGAAGGAAAGGCTATATTTGTGACACGCATAGGAAAATTATACCAAGGTATAGAAAATTAAGAATAAATTACTTAGAAATATCAACATCCTCATCGTATGGATAATTTTAAGCTTTACCGAAACTCGCTTCCTGGCAGCTAATGGTCAAACAAAAAAAAAGTTTGGAATTATGGGCACGTACACTGAGGAAAGGGTTTTGTTGAATGAAACAAATTTTGTTTGGCGCAAACAANAAAGTTTGGAATTATGGGCACGTACACTGAGGAAAGGGTTTTGTTGAATGAAACAAATTTTGTTTGGCGCAAACAAACTAATTGTTTGTATAGGGGCAGTAAAATATTTTATTGTTAAAACCAAATTATTTAGTTGTTCTTATTCATTTGCCCCGAAACAAAGATTTGGTTGATGTAACTACAAATTTCTTCGACTCTACGTGCATTGAACAGTTTTGGTTAAAATAAAATACTTGGGAAGCCTTAGCAACCTCAACTAAAGTGAGAAGTACGAAGTGTAAATATTCCAAATACTGGAAAACATGCGCGAATAAATATTTTAAGATTAACAGCTTTACTTTTCAGATCCCTGTTGAACTTGTTTCATTAGGATGTTTGTACTATAATTAACCGTCAATAAATTCACCTTCAAACACTCTTACTAGGCTTATTTTGGAACAAAGGAAATCAAATGACTGGCCAAACAAATATACAACAGTTGATTCAAATAAATTGTTGGTTGACAGCGTAGTTTCTTGTGGCCCAACACAATATTTTGTTGATTCAAGCCTGTATTTTTGTATATGTACAACTTTAGTTGTGTTTGCGTATATGAGTAAGGTAGGTGTAAAGCAGGGCATCTATAGCTAAAACATTAGAGACTGAGCAAGTTGTTCAGAGAGACAGAAGCGGGGAAGGAATCGGATATGGTCTGTAGTATGGAACCATACCAGTAATTCGCTTGGAGTGATTTCGGGAAACCAATGGGAACAAATAAATCTGAATGTTCTAATAGGAATTCGAGCCCAGGTTCTCCAGAATACGAGTTAAAATACAGTATTTGCCACTGCACCACCTCGCATGGTATACCAGTAAGACATAATCATTGTTTATTTCTTGTAAGTTAATTAGTTATGAAAACCTTTTTTCAAAGACTTTTAAACAATTAATTTTTTTGTCACCCCACTTGATACATCCTAGAAACAAAAATACTGTTTCTTCCCAGGGGTTTATTTTCATATACGTAATTTTGTCGCCATACGTTAAATACTTCACGGAAAGTATAACAGGTCGATATGTACAGCGATATTTATATCTAATCTATACCGCATTAACAGTGCGGTACTAGGTACGCCATCTCAGTCTGCTCCGTTATTTATTGATTACATCTGATATGTGTTCTCCAGAAGAAACTTCACAGCAATCATTGGATTCGAAACAAAAGTGTTGTTTTTGTGTTAAGGAGTATATCGATGTGAGTAAGTGACGTTGTCAGGAGCGGTATTGACGCAGTAAACCTACTCGCCATCTACATCGTTGTATGAAATGTCAGTGTTTGTTTGATGCTAGGGGTGAACTTGATCTGCCGTGGTGTGAGATGTTGCAGTTTTACTCCTGCAACGGGTAGACCATCGCCTGGATTTCTGTGCCGGCATTTTTATAAAAACTTTAAGGATAGTCGTAGCATGCGTTGTCATAAAAGGAGTAGTTGTGTTAATAAACCTGAGTGTATTATATATCGCTGCGACGAATGTGGCCGTGCATTTACGAGAAATTCCACATTAGTAAAGCATTCAGCAGTATCTAGAGGTAGTGCTAGAATGGGAATAAAACGTGTATGCCGTTTCTTTGGTCAAACATTTACCACATTTCGTAATGGGCGGCAACATGAATTGAGGGTATGTTCCAAGAATCCTAAATTGAATATATATCGTTTAACACTATGTCTTCGTTTGTTTAAGAAAGACAATGCGTTAAGGAAACATGTGAGTTTTGCAATTTTCCCTTAAGAGGCACTCCTACTTTGGAAGAGAAGGCAAAACCTCTACTCCAGTGAGTATACTGCGACAAGAAATGTACTTTAATTCGCAATTTGAGAAGATATAAAATAAATACTTGTTTGGGCAGAAACTGTTAAAACACTGATCTGATAAATGTCAGTGTGTGTTTACTGACCGTGTGCAGCATGAAAAACATTCGTTGACATGCGAGGAAGGCGTCGCAGTGGAAATCTCGCCAGCTCCTGGAAATCACTGTCTTTTTTGTAGGAACTCATTTACTTTACGTAGGAACATGTATCATAACAAGAGGAGAAATTTGTTTAAAGAACCCATAGTGTATCGGTATATGTTGTGTGGTTATTTATTTACAAGAATGTCTACATTAGTGAAACATATGGGAAATTGTAAATTAAGTTTATCGAGGTAGTGTTTGTTTTTTCACGAGTCCTGCACATACTTGTGGGTAATATGTATGCGATTTTCTTCTTCTGTAATCTTATCTATTATTTAATGTTTTAAGGATGAAATAAATATGATTGTCTTGGTGTTATAGTTTTTTTATTTGGTATAAGGTATTGTTTGGTTGGTTTGAAGTGTGCTAAGGTGTATAAAGGAATTTATATATTTTTTTAATAGCATGTTGCTAGTTGTTGAATCGGTTACACAAGAGCTCTCTGGTTCTGCCGAATGCATATGCTATCACAGTCTGCCCAGAGGGTTTTCCACTAGGAGTTCTTGACAGGGAATGATGTTTGGAAATGGAGTGAGCTGTTGTCGGTGAGGGGCTGGGGGTGTGGTCACTCCTGAACTTGGGGATAGAAACTAATTTAATAAATGACAGACAAATAAGTATTCAGGTGCGTAGCAGAATACATACACGATTTGCGGTATTTTATTTTGCAGGATGTCAAAATGTAAACACGAATGTTCGGTTACAGAATCTGTTTTCTTAATTGAATCCCTGCTTGCTATGTGGGTAAAGAAAATAATATAGTAAAAAACACATTTACTTTTAACATAGAATGGTGCTTCGCATTTTATGAGCATTTTGTTTTCGTAACTTCCTAACTCAGCCATATCGGGAAACCATGTTTTGTAAGTGTTATTTTTCTGAGTGAAACGATTATTACATTTTGAGTAATACAAGGGTTTTAATTTATTTTGATATTAATATGCAAGAACTTAAAAAAAATATTTTTAAAGGGGTTTTTTGCGCTTTTATTGACATACTCCAATTGGGCATGTGTAAGTAATTTTATTTGTAACATTGTGTTATGGTTTGCGAAGCTTCAACAGTGATGGTCCTTCCCAAATACAGGATACACAATGCGACAGTACCGATATTTGGTGAACACACACATGCACACACACATTTTAATTAGACATTGCAATTATTAATTTGGGTTTCGGGGACGGATTCCACATTAATGTAGGAGTGTGTCTCGCTTAATTGAAATTTTCGTTTACGCTTCTCCACGGTGTATATTCCCTTCTCCTGCTCGCCAGCTTGCAAGCAGTAGGCGATGTGTGCTAGACGCGGATGTGGGTGCAGGAGGGACACTCGAGTGCTGCGACTGCCTTCCATGCCCTGCCTCACCTACTCTTCTAAAAGAGGATCTCGATGTGTTAGCTTCAGCTGCCGGGTAAAGAATGTTGTCTTCCTGCCACAATCTCCACGCGCCTGTCGGCATTCAATGGAACTATGCTCGCCCCTCTTCCTTCTTACTCTTTCCCAACATTCTCCAGGTAGTGGCTGGTTGTTCGGTCGCTCATGTCTGCTGGTCGACTGAGTCTCTGTGCTGCACAGCGCTCCTAGCTGAGTTTAAGTAAGACTTTAAGTTTGAGAGCTCTTTCGGTGCATCAAGTAATGGACTTCAGAAATAAACAAAAAAAAAAAAATATCTGAAGCCCTATCACAGCATGGTGTATCATAAACAGCGATGTCACACATCATGAAAAATGCCGACACTCTCGTCCGACGGCAGGGAATCTCCGCTAGGCACTCGTGAGCTCCTCGTGATTTATTCTTGGTGGAATTATTCCGACACGATATCAGTGTGGCTGTGAAGGTGTTGTTTAAATTATTTACTTATATAAATAAAGTCCTTTACAATAAGGATTAATATCACATCTCTTTAATGCAATGTTTGGCAAAGACTACGTCACTTTTAAAATATTTCCCTTTTATTTGACGTTCAAAATGTTGGGGGTTTAAACAAAGGTTATTAGTATTTTATATTCAGTCTGCATCCAGGCTTCGAGCTGTTCAGTTGTATACTTTCTCCCGATATGTCTCTTAAGTATTTACTCTCGATACGCAACTACTGCGAATGTTTTTTGTTTGTCATATCTCTGTGATAAGGTTCAGTATGGTATTAGCTCTCGTTGAGGTTGGATGTGTAATTACAAGTATCTGCTCAAATTTATTACCCTCTGAAATTATGCTTTAATTTCCTTCTACAACATGTGTAGCACTTTTTTATACGATTTACTTGCCCTCAAAAGGAGTCGCAACAAGGACTAAATCGGCACACAAGTATTTACGCTAACTGTGATTTGAGCCAAGGATTATGACAGTATAAATGTATTTACACTTGAATTACCCTCGATGGGGGTCGAACTAAGGACTATCTCAGTATATAATTGCAATTATGTTTTAACTTTGGTGGGATTCGAACCAAGGGTTACCCAATACAAACATACATAAGGATTAATTATCCTCGATGGGAATCGAAGCAAGGTTTACGTCAGTATAACTATATTTATTATTTCCTTACCATCGACGGGGTTCGGACCGAGGACTGGTTCAGTATAAATATATTTACGGTTTAATTATCCTCGAAGGGAATCGAGGCAATGTTTAGGTGAGTATAACTATAATTATGTTTTCTCTTCCCTCGGGGAAATTCGAACCAAGTACACGTCCTGTGGATATGCATTTATGGTTTACTTATCATCGATGGGAATCGAATCAGGTAGTAGAGCAGTATAAATGTAATCATGCTTCACTTACCCATGGCCGGAATCTGAACCATCCAAGATGGCGGACATACAACACAATCATAGTAGCGATTCATAGTTCAATTGTGTTTGAGCAGTGGTCGGCTTAGGATGTGTACTAGGTGTGTAATTACTGTGTAATTACTCTCGGTACATAATTATTATCGGTACATGTTATTACTCTTGGTACATGTACTTATTCATTACACAGTTACTCGTTATGCAATTACTTATTACACAATTACTCATTATGCAAATAGTCATTTCATATTACTTACCCCTACTAACCTTTGACCGAACTCGAACCGAGGAGATCCTCACCATGTCAGTTGTGTTTCGGCAGCCGATGGGTAAAAATGTGTACTTAGTGAGTAATAACTCTGATGGTACATGTACTCAGTCTCGGTACTTGTACTAACTCTCGGTATATGTACTTACTCCCGGTATATGCACTTACTCTCGTCAGTCGAATTGTTTATTATGCAATTACTCATTACGCAATTACATCAAATTACCCTCTATGGATCTCGAACTAAGGACTCACCTACTCCTCAACCCTCCTGGTCCAAAACTACACTCCCCTTATCTCGCACCTAATCACTCGCCCTTTCAGACTTCCTCGAAAAATTTCTAAGTCCCGCAAATGTCGCTTGGGGGCTTTTTCCACAGAAAGGGTATCCCCACAAGCAACGGCCAATCACAGCACACCTCAGAAGGGGTGGAAGAACCCGTAAGCCAACCACAACACACCTACCAGAGTGGGAAGTGGGAGGGGGACGATATGTTTCCCCATGTTAGAGGATGCCAGCAAATAGCGTGCCTCTCTCGGACACCCGTTTACAGGTTATTCAAAAGGCGCTTAGGCCACTAATGTCTCCCGAGCGTTCTCAAACGGCCTCGCTACCTCTACTGACGCTTACTCAGCATTATACCAAATCTCCACGTTTTTTCACGTGTGCGATCATAAATCGTGCTTGTAACCACGTCTTATGACTTACACCTGGATGATGATCCACTCGATGCCGTTATCAACTTAATGAACGATGAAATGAGAATATGATTTACTGATGGANACTTACACCTGGATGATGATCCACTCGATGCCGTTATCAACTTAATGAACGATGAAATGAGAATATGATTTACTGAGGGAAAAAAAAAGCACGATTCAATTCCCTGTGCACATGTCCGACAGTTGTCTTTAGTTATTTGTATGAACCTACAATACTCGCATTATTTTTTGACTATAGTCTAATCTCCTAGATGTTGTGTGTTTGTTCGACCTCTGCCATTGGACCTGCCTCCCGTGGAGCAGGCGTTTGATGCGCCATTGGTCTGGGATGCGGGATGTTCTGGGTTCGAATCACAGGCAAGACATGGGTGTTAGTTTAAGTCAGGTCACGAGATGGTTTGTAAGCCGTCCCCTGATAAGTCTTCAGGCATAACAGCTAGAAAAGTTAATAAGCCCTGTACAATATAATTCTATCATTGGGCGAAATATTTTGCGGCACGTCCCAAGGTCACTTGTAACTTATAGTAAAAGTTCAACAAATTAACAACCAATTTTTAAAAAGCAACTACATACGTAAGCGACGCCAAATAGTGTCAAGTAGCGAACAAAATCTTGAATTTCGCTCGAGTAGTTACCAAATATTTCACGTCTCTAGTTATTGGGGTTCCATTTCATTGCGTCAACTAGGACTCTGATAATCTAAAGCAGAACGTTTGTACTGATCAACAAAGAACTTAGCCAAGTCAAAACACGATTGTCAAATTATAAAAGGATTAATTAACCTACGAGATATTTATCGAAGAAATGATGGCCGAAATTTTTTTCGTGATACGCGTATGTCTTTTATCGATGGAAAAACCTCCGGTACCGTCAACGACAAAGACGAGAGGAGCGTGTGGTACCAACACTATAACGATGTAATTCTGGATGAAAGAGGGCTCTCATAACGCCGTGTCACACGCTTTGTAAGCCTCTGGTGCTTTGTGTCTGGACACTGTAGTTAACTGAAGCGGTAGTCGTTGCTGATGAAGTGCACATCGTTACCTCTCAAATGCTTGTCGGAGAGCGGCGTGTCTCTTCACAGAGACCCCTTCGTTAAAATACCACAACCCCACAACTGTGCCCTCACATATGCACGTAATAAGCCGGTAACATGTACGGCGGCCATGTTTATTTGCATCATTAGTGACTCCCAAATCGTCTGTAATGTTTCATTTAGTTCCGTCAATATCCCTCCGTACTACCCAAAGGCTTAAATCGTTCTGTGTGGCTACAAGTTTGCATTGCGTTCTGTTAATGGCGTCACGAAGAGTACATAAAATTGAGATTCAAATATATATTATTTCACCCTAGAGCTGTACACGATAAGAGCAGAATATTTTTCGCAAGATCGTCATGCGTATAGTATTTAAAAATATAAAATGGCCAAATGTTTCATTTTCACAGTTGTAAAGCTGTNTCGCAAGATCGTCATGCGTATAGTATTTAAAAATATAAAATGGCCAAATGTTTCATTTTCACAGTTGTAAAGCTGTGGTTTGGAACCAAGCAATGGTATTTCATGCACTGGGAAATATAAGGGTTTTACTTTAAATGCACGGTAGTATTATTAACAGTGAAATTCATATTGACAAGATATGTACACTACATTTGTACTGATGTGTACACAAAACAATCACATTTTCAACGCTATTAGATAATGTGCAATACATTCATTATCCTACGCGTATTCACAATAACCTATCAACGTTTAGTTGTAAGATTTCTTAACAGTCATTATTTCTATTTTTTTAAGTAATTAACTGTTGTGACGGTTACCTAATTAAATTGTGATACATGTATTCGTACGTAGCCTTTATCTAGTTCGCAGGAGGGAGAANTGTTGTGACGGTTACCTAATTAAATTGTGATACATGTATTCGTACGTAGCCTTTATCTAGTTCGCAGGAGGGAGAAATGGAAATGAAGGAAGAACACGGAATAAATATGCAACAGAGTTGATTGCGGTTGTTTATTCATAATTCGAGACGACGGAAAAGGGAAGATGGAAGATATTTGGTTGGCAAGGAGAAGAAAGAAAGAACATCCTAAACCTCATTTACGCTTGAAATAAGAATTTCAAACGTGAAATCCATTGCACAACATTAATACAGAATATACGTACACAGAAACAAAATGGTCTGGAGGTTCCTTTTATGTAGGCGTACCGACTTACTGGCTGCGCGAAGCTCTGGAACAGACCCTGTGTTTTGATTGGCTGCTGCGTGCCGGTCCTCCGGCTGGCCACAATCACCTGGCTCTTATTGGTGAACTGCGTAGCGCCATATCGCCGGCAAGCAACGGAATTTTGCTTGCGTGTGGGGTTCATGTTCGCTGTATAAGTGGAAATCTAACGAAATACATTCACGTATTTTAAATATTCTGTCGTAGATTGCATTCAACAAAACGCAGGCCTACACAGTTACTTTATTTAAATATCACAACTAAAACGAAATATATAATAGTGAAATGGTAAAAAAATATAATTTATTGAGCTTTCTTGCGCAGTTCCTTTTGATGACAGCTATCTATTTTCCGCTCTTACATTCGTAAAGTTTTCACCATGTACGGTAGATTACAAATCCACAGGAAACAACAAACAAAGTGAAACAGACTGCACTTCATTGACGCTGAACTGAAACCCTTCAATTAAACTTAAGGCCCCCCGCTTTCGTTGCACCTGAATTGCGTTACACAGTGTTTGAAATACTCATTTTTTTCTACGAAACTATTAAACGTTCGTTCAATGTGCTGATCTACGAAAAGAACACACATCAGACGAGGACTGTTGAGTGCTTCCATGACGTCGCGTTGCGCACATTAGAATCACAATTTCGGAACACATAAAAATTGCTCAAAACAGCTTTTTCAAAGTGCTGTATCTCAAAACATACGAGTCAGATACACACGAAACTACTCAAAGGTCCTGCATTGAACCTTCCTACGAACTTTCCAGCAATAAAATAATAGGTTCACCGCTGAAAAACCCATCGGTACAAGCAGTGCTGCTAAAATACTGCACGCCAGTTCAGAGCCTTGCGCTTAGAGATGATGGCTCACTTGATGCGCGTGGCAGTGTCGCCCTTATCGCTTCCGCACTTATCAGCACCCAAACGAGGAAAAAAGTGCAAGGTAGGCGGGAGGCTTAATGAACCATTAGAACGGACACCAGTTTTTCGCGACGGTGATGATGTCAGGTCGTATTTCAAAATTCGTCAGACAACATACTCATTCAAGATTGGATGGTTTTAACTGATACGCCACTTAGGTGCCTGCCTACAAATCACAGGTGTTCAGTACCGGGGTAGTCATAATCTGACTGGCCTAGTCAAATACCAAAATGTATTTTAAGGAAAGGTATGCTGCCAGCAATCAAAGGAAATCTGAATGTTTGCACATAGGATACTGAAGTGTACCCTGCGTGAGAGTTTTTTTTCCTCCCCCGCAAAAATCAGGTGTCCCCAAAAACGTTACTGCCCTTAACTGTGCACATTGCAACGTGAATAGTGTCTAGAGTGCCTGCTTGCAGTTAAGTCAATAGTAAAATTGTTAAGTCAGTCCAGCGTTTTAAAGACTTATTTAAACGCAAATTAAAGAGGTTGCAACAAAAGTTATTTAATTTTTGTACTGTTGGAATAAAAAATGGGCTTAAAAGTAAGGCCTTATTTTGATCTAGTTTGAAGTGTCACGATAGCGAGGTCATTAGGGAACAAGAAGTGACAATCAAGGTCGGGATAGGAAGAAGTCAAGTCTCACTGCGAGGAACCATCCCAGCTTTCGGTTGGAGAGATTTGGAGAAACTACGGAAAACTGAAATCAGTATGCATGGACCAGGAATCGAACCCGTTTACTTCCGAAAGCGAGTTCCGCGCGCTAACACTGCGCCCGCTCGCTCGGCAACCGTGGACTACATTTAAAATTCTAATAATTCCACGATGCCCCTTTCTCAACGTCTGTGAACTAATTATCAGTAAAGACAACGGTGTCGCTTATGTACCGGGTTCTTCCATTTCCTATGTAAGTAAATAGGATAATTGCAAATTTTCATTAGATAAATCCAGGTGTGTTAAATCTTCCGTGTTTTATTGTTTTAGGGCCTAGGCAAATAGTTAACTTCGTCCTTCACACCGGAGCGGAAATATAACGAAATACATTCGCATATTTTAAATATTCTGTCGTAGATTGCATTCAACAAAACTTAGGCCTACACAGTTACTTTATTTAAATATCACAACTAAATGGAAATATATTAAAGTGAAATGGTTAAAAAATATCATTTATTGAGTTTTCTTGCGCAGTTCCTTTAAGCGAAAGGAGAAAAATGTAAAGTTCCTTTTGATGACAGATAAATATTTTCCGCTCTTACATTCGTGAAGTTTTCCCATTTAATAAATCTCGCTTATGAAAACCCAATGCAAAATACAGTTACATTTTTGCAGTTAGCTCTTTGAAAACACCATTAGAAGACCTGAATTACAGTTAAGAAATAGAGTTAAAACTTTCAATTTTGGCTGTGGTAAATAAACATCACAATTTGAGCCAAACACTATCTATTACACAACACTGTATAGAATTTATGAATTTACCTCCAGCTTAAAAGCTACCTCGTTGTAACAGCAACGTAACATGCAGCGGAAATTTTCACAATACCAAACTCTTCCATGAGGAGTTTCGTTTCGTTCCTAACCTGAGTCGAATTAACTTTACTATGGTTTATCGTGGGAAAAGTGGACTTTTTACTATAATTCAACGCACTTTATACAAACAAAATGTTTACGTAATTTTTCAAAAACTATTTTTTTTTTTGGAAACTGGTTGCCAAAAAGTTTTTAGTGCCATTACAAGTTAATGCTGGTAAGTTCTACAAGTGCCAGTATTACTGCAAGAATTTTCCTATAATTCTACAAATCCTATTTTTGCACAAAACCACAGGTTTGCAAACACATTTTTTTTTGTTAAAGTATTAGCATCTGTATTATTACAAAAAAAATTCAGTTCGGTTGACAATTTTTTTTTGTGTACACGTCCGAGAGTTTTTTTTTCCGTTACTGTCTGGCGTGTATCTATGAAGCTGCTCTCCGTTTCAATGCGCCATTGAAGATTTTGATATTGTTAAGCGGAACGTTTGTGATTGTTCTTCAGAGATCTTAGCCGAGTCAAAATCTTTATCATCCAAACCTAAAATGAGAAACTCGGTAGAGAGTTATCGAAAATATAGTGACTGAAAATTTTTTCTCGCGTTTTTACAGTGTGTCTGACTGCGAGGTCTGCGGTACTGTTCATTTTCACGCGTGAATAAAATCGAAACAACGATCTAAAATAAGGAAATGTACGTGACTTTTAAAAGTTTCCAACAATTAACCGTAGCCAGACGTATAATAACGGATGTCAACTTTGGAAGGGAGCCATAAGTGATCAAGGCAGACTCCGGAGGGAGGCGGTGCCTACTGTTGTCACATCATCCGAGTACAAATTCCCAAATTCCCGTTTTAATTCCAAAATTCCCGTGCGCGTACAATTGTAAATCGTGTACGGTTCATATAGTTAAGTGTAAGATTTGCATGCTGATTTACGCCACTTCATTCCCAAACCACGATAAAAATTTTCTTGTAGTAATAGAATGACGGGAGACATTCGGATAAAATAGTATGTTTTGAAAATATCGATCGCACTGCTATATCGTTACCTTTTTTTTTTTTTAAATGTGTACGCAAATTTAAACAACTGATGTTAAGTTCGAAGTGTCGCAGTTTTACCCACGTTTGCACGTTTGTTCCCTTTCCCCCCACCAGCGGGCGGGACATTTCCCGCCTCAGGGAACACTGCGAGCCACAATGAGGGAGAAGTTATCTGCGCACGTAGCGCGCACAGACTTCGGCAGGACGTGACCGGGCGCGATTAATAGGATTACCGCGCCGCGCCATTGTGAGGCACATCATCTGTCACAGTTATCCGGCTGATGGTGGCCGGCGCGACTCGCGCAGAGCCGGGGAAACGTGTCAGCGGAGATTACATATTTCTCTGTCATCTCGTCGATTGTGTCTTCCCTACAGTTCCCCGAGTTTCTGTTCCGCTGCGACTTTTCAGCGTCGCCTCGTACCGCAGATGAATTTCCTTTTTCTCTTTCTATTTATAAGCTTTCTTTGACAACGTATTCCCCAATAACAGTGTGACGTCCTGGTGTAAAAATAAGTTGTCTGAATGATGGCTTTAAACAATTCTGTTCTGTTTCGACGCTTGCCGTGTTTTACCAACAAGAATAAGAAATAATGTACATCGTAAAAGTATTTGTTAGTTTCGCTTATTGTTATTTGCAAACAAGATGTTCTTTTTGCAGCATAACTAGTTTTATATTTTTTGTTCANTCCCCAATAACAGTGTGACGTCCTGGTGTAAAAATAAGTTGTCTGAATGATGGCTTTAAACAATTCTGTTCTGTTTTGACGCTTGCCGTGTTTTACCAACAAGAATAAGAAATAATGTACATCGTAAAAGTATTTGTTAGTTTCGCTTATTGTTATTTGCAAACAAGATGTTCTTTTTGCAGCATAACTAGTTTTATATTTTTTGTTAATATAACACACGGAAATGTGGAACATAAACATTATTAAAGTATCTCTACGTTTGTAACAAACATGATTCCCATGATACTTGTTTTTTTTTTTTAATGCAGTAACGTGTATATCATGCGAGCAATTGTAGAGGTAGGCTTAGGCCGTGTTCCTATTCGTTTTCAGTTTCCTTTCTGTGTAATTTTTATTTAGCATTCTGTAAGGTATCAGTTGGAACACCATGACATTCAACTTTCTTAGCATGCCATGCTACTATAATTTTGTTGTTTCATGATTGCAAAATTAAAACATGTCGAAACAATGTCAACAATTCCAACCGAACTTTGTATTCTGGGGGTATACATAACACCTATGAACTGTGTCTACACGGAGCATACATTGTCCGCCATTTTGTAAAAAAATGTCACATGATTTTTGCGTAATATCTCGGGAAACAATCGACAGATTCCTACAGAACTTGACAAGCAATTTGAACTGCAGCATGTTTTAAGTAAGTGAGGCACTTGTTTGGGAAATGGTGGCAATATAAATATTTTGACTCAGTATCCTTTTTTAACGAAACAAAATTCCAACTTCACTTTGTTTGATAACAGTGTCAATAGCAAGCAACAAATTTGTATATACAAGCCTAATTTTGTAAGTTAGCCTCGCAATAAAAATTAAGTTTTTATGTCCTTTCTCGGGAAACAATCAACCCATTCTTACCAAATTTGGCGAATAAGTTACACTGTGGGAAACCATATAACAATATGTACATTTTAAGTGTGATTGAAACTTATTTTCAAAATGGCGGCTATAAAATAATTTGAACTTAGTGTGCTACATCAAAGAAAATGCAATTTATTTTGGCTTAACTTAGTACACTAGCAGTATACAATTATCAAATGTGCTAATATATAACTTTTTGTCCTCCATTTATGAAGATCGTGACATGAAAAATATGGAAGATTTATGCAATATCTCTGAAACCAACAAACCGATTTACACCAAATTCTTCACACAAGGAAAGGTACGGTAGGCCATGTGAACTTACATCTTTAAAGTAACTCAGTCACTTGTTTTCAAAATGACGACCCTGTAAATATTTTAGTTTAGTAAACCCTATAATTTGAAACATTAGACTGATTAAATGCAAAGTTGGTTCTTGAATCCGGTCTCCGTAAATGCATTTGATTGCTCACTAGCTTATGGTACGGTATATCTCTGTTCGAGTCCTGGGTAAGGCTCGTGAGTATTTAATTGTCTCACTTCTGTTGCATACGTTTCTGATTTAATCTCTTATGATATTGCTTTCGAAGAGACAAGTGCTGCATAACAACATCAGCTTTTAAAAAAATTATTTAAAAATTTTTTGCACCCTAGTTGAAGACAGTAGTCGCATTAGTAAAATCAGAAAGTTCTTGTTTGGTACTATAATAATAAGAACTTATCGTGCGACCCAATTAGCAAGCCGCGTGTTACAGAATTAATTGTTTTAAGTGCCCGCTATAAATTATTGAACGCGCCATCGTCTTAGGTCCTTCCGCAAATTGTCATTGCGACGAAAAGCATAAAATATTATTTTGTAATCGGTCCAGAATTCGCATCTTAAACGTTTTGCACTAGGAATTACACTTGCAACATACAGTTAACTACCTCTATCACGAAAATCATCGCAGCATAACCCACATAAATAAAAAAATTAAAATGTGGTGAGATATGGTACATAAGTTTTGCAGCAGAGCAATAACTGCAGTAGATAATAAAAATAGTTCAGTTAATAAATATAACATATACCTTTAAGGCGTCATAATTATCAGCAAAGTCCAGTTTTTGTTGTTTAATTTTTCAATTCTGTGAAAAAAACTGACAGTATTATCACAGAGTTTTGTTGTACTAATACGTTCATTTGGCTCTGGTACACTTATAGGTTTCGGAACTGTCTCTCTCAAAAATGCCGCAAAAAGCCAAAAGAGATTATAATGGCTATAGTTCCTTTGTAATTTGAATAAGATAAGAAATATTTGTACCCCAAAATGAGATTTAACATTCACCGCTTTAACTGATTTTTTGCCACTGCATAGAAATGCAAGTCACACAGAGCCGAAAGACTTTCAATCTTAATTAATCTAAGTTGTTTCGTTTCCTTACCTCTAAACGGGGTTCAAACACACGCCATTGATTGTGTTCCGATGGCTGACCTTACAGTAACGTTCGAAAAAAACATATTCAAATATGAAAATCCATTACAAACCAAATATAAGATAATAACTCTATTTCCTGTGGTGCTACCCGTCTGTATGATGCCGTTACGAAACTAGCAAGTGAATAAACATAGTTTATTTCCATTTTTATGATGCTCCTTTATCTATGTAAGCCAATAAAGATTGAGTCACTTATCACTAAAATAAGAATATTATTATGCATTCTTATATGTATTATTTATACTGTGTTTATTGAAGGTCCCACCTTAATGCGAGAAATGTATTCAAGATTTTGGATTGGGAAAGGGAGAGTGTTTATATTTAAAAAAATACACTGTAGTTCATTCAAGGTTACTTCAAAATTTCCAGAAGCTCTGCTATAGTTCTACTTTCAGGATATTCTTCCGCCACATGTAATAAAGGTTAATTGGGTTTAAAGAATTTCACAGAACACCCAGTGCCGCATTTGCGCGCACTCAGTGTAATAATATTTTGCATAAAAACCAAATTTTTTGCTAGGAATTGCCAACAAACCTATTTTCTCCCTGTTTTATTCATATTTATTATATTACATATTATAATTTGTAGATAAATTATAACTAGAAGATCTATTTATTAAAAAAAAACGTTTACGTTAGCATAAATATAAAACGCTTATCATATATAATATATTTAAGAAACAACCATGTACGTCATAGACGAGGTGATTTTTCAAAGGTTTGTTTCAAAACGTGCGAAGAAACCACGAATAGAATATACCAGAAATTCGAAGGTCTTGGGAAAGTTAGGTATAGTTATCTAACTACACTTCTCTTAGCGGGGATTTTGATCAGGACTCCATCACACCGTAAGTAAGAGTTCCAACCAACTATGTCACGGAGCTATTCTCAACACTTGCAACTGTCAAACGTTAACTTCGCGAGGCGCTGTTGTTAGATCCAGATAGAGTCGACGCCGAGACGAGAGAGAAACAGACAGAGAAAGGGAGGGAGGGAGAGAGAGAGAGAGAGAGACAGAGAGAGAGTTGCATCACGATTTGTGGTGCGAAAGTCGACAGGGGGTGTAGAAAAAAAATTAGAAAAAAAAGTTTTTTTATTGCTAGTTAGCTGTTGCAGCAAGAGAATTGAAAACACAAGTAAGAGAAATCAATCGAAGCGAAAACGGGGGGCCAAGAGCAAGGGGCGATTGTTCAATTTCTATTGGCAAAATGGTGGTTTACAAAATTAAATTATTTCCATTTGACGGGTAAAGAGAAAAAAAAAGAGAGGTGGTGGTTTGAAGCGGCAAATATTGTCCTCCTGCAAGCCCCATTCACAACCCCTACCAGTATTCGCATGGGCAAGAGCGATTGTCCACTATGCCTCGGTGAAATATTCGCCCACACCCCGGCCATGGTTGGATTGGGGAGGTTGGAAGGGTTTGGAAGGGGGGAGGGGAAGACACCCTGAAAAAATATTTGCTATTGAAGGGCGAGGATCACTTTTGCGATGGCAGAGAGCGTGTGGGGGTTTGGGGCGCGGACAAAAGCAGGCGACAAAAACGACACGGCCGACGAAGGGAGACAAAGAGACGGGATTGGCGGGCTGTGTACACGAGCACAAAGAATATTTGACTTCGCTCTTCCAATAAGCTGGTCCCCGCATGAAAATTCAGCGGCCGTCGCGATACAGCCACTAGCATTCACGAAGTACAGCGGACTGGAGAGTAAACGGCCCTTTCGTGGAGATTCCACGCTGTCTGGTATGATTCGTAAACTAAAGCGAGAATATCTCCGAAATATGCCAGTGACATATAAATTAGGACAGTAATATTTAAAAGGTGAATGTTCTCCGTTGATAGCTATTGCCATCCCAGTTATTTTCCCCGCCTTTGATCCTTCTTTGGCAATCATTATCCAAGTAAAGGAAAAAAATTTTTTTTTCGTAATTGTAACAATTATATATGTATATATATTATATATATACACACACACATATATTGTTTTTACGATTACGAACAAAATTATATATATAAATACAAATATATATTTGAGGGCTGATTCAAAAGTCATGGCAACTATTATTTATCTCCTGAAAATGACACAACACAGTAAATTTACTATGTACAGTTGAAAGTGTACGACATGCACGTTTTTAAGGTGATACCTCAAGGGGTGTGAATGCAGGAATGTCCGGCAACGAACAAAGGCAAACATGGCTGCTTGAAATCACCATTTAATAGACATATTCTGGTACCAACTGTATACATTAACGTGGACGGGTACATATCGTGCAGGTACGAGATGTTTAACATCCTTCAAAGTAGTCTCCGAGGTTGTACACGGTTCGTTTCCAGCGATGAGGCAGACATCGTCAAAGAATTTCGACGAGAGTTGGCGCACATTGACGGATCTCGTGCAGCCGATGGTATTTCCCGTCAGCCTCATCGCTGGCAACGAATATATATATATATATAATTATATAAATATCTTGTAAAAAATTTAAATCCATACCGCGTCACCATAGCCACGTCAATTAAACCTAAGTGTTGCCAGATCCATTTTTAGAAGACCGTATTGCACCAGATATCAAATGAAAGATACAAGTTGAAATTTGGTTAGTGAAAAACATGACGAATACAATATTTTTGAACTGGCAGCATTGATTCTTATGTTGATAAAAAAAATTTTGTAGCTTTTTAGTTATGGACTACACGCTTTATAAAAAGTTTTGAGGAGTTTTGTGTTTTAATCACTTAATGGGCATTTTGTAATAAAATAACTCATAAAATATATTACTTGGATATATGGATGGTGAACTTGTTTGTCNCTGAAAATGACACAACACAGTAAATTTACTATGTACAGTTGAAAGTGTACGACATGCACGTTTTTAAGGTGATACCTCAAGGGGTGTGGATGCAGGAATGTCCGGCAACGAACAAAGGCAAACATGGCTGCTTGAAATCACCATTTAATAGACATATTCTGGTACCAACTGTATACATTAACGTGGACGGGTACATATCGTGCAGGTACGAGATGTTTAACGTCCTTCAAAGTAGTCTCCGAGGTTGTACACGGTTCGTTTCCAGCGATGAGGCAGACATCGTCAAAGAATTTCGACGAGAGTTGGCGCACATTGACGGATCTCGTGCAGCCGATGGTATTTCCCGTCAGCCTCATCGCTGGCAACGAATATATATATATATATAATTATATAAATATCTTGTAAAAAATTTAAATCCATACCGCGTCACCATAGCCACGTCAATTAAACCTAAGTGTTGCCAGATCCATTTTTAGAAGACCGTATTGCACCAGATATCAAATGAAAGATACAAGTTGAAATTTGGTTAGTGAAAAACATGACGAATACAATATTTTTGAACTGGCAGCATTGATTCTTATGTTGATAAAAAAAATTTTGTAGCTTTTTAGTTATGGACTACACGCTTTATAAAAAGTTTTGAGGAGTTTTGTGTTTTAATCACTTAATGGGCATTTTGTAATAAAATAACTCATAAAATATATTACTTGGATATATGGATGGTGAACTTGTTTGTCTCAGAAAAATGATATAAGGGAAAACCCCATTTTAAAATAGGCAGCATTTTATAGGAAAGTATTATTTATTTTCTCAGGTACACTCATTTGCATAAAGAGAATATATCCTTGGATTAACAATAAATTTTATCAGTGTAATTTTAAAGACAGGATAAATTAATGATTACATTATTATTACATCACGACAATGTTCGTCTATGTGAGGCAAATCAGGTACTTTGGACGGAATGGGGCATTAAGTACCTCGTCGTACTACCTCGTAGTACTTATAAATATCTATAAATAGTCGACCGCGAAAAAAAAAACGTCATATTTTATCTTCCGATCGACTAACCCACAGTTGCTGCAAATTATGCGCCAATCAAGCAAGAATAATTTTACATGGAGGAAACGAGCATCACATATGGTGCTACATATGCCAGCTGTTGATTAGGCTATGTTCGTGCCTGTCTTACAATCGAATGATGATACCTTCTAGTGATCAGTCAGGATCTTCCAGAACCGCAGAGGAAAAATGGGGTAGAGTGCGTACGAGAGCCACGTTGTAGCACCTCTCCATATTCAAACATTAGACTGCTTTCCTGCCAACAAGACTATAAAAAAAACACGTGGATAAGGATTTGAGACTGGAACACTATTGATGTACGAGTGCTTCGAGATGTCTGCTTACTTCCTCTATCTTGGTTTTAATACTGCTAGATTATGTTGAAGTTGGTAAAAATATTTTCTTCAAGTTAAAAGGGCGCGTATGTTGAAAATTCAAATGTAAACAAACGTATTCATTACCACTGATCATATAACTTTGACAATTACCGTAATGCCGATAGGAATGTCAATGATGGGGAAGTGCGCAGAAGACGAAAATCGGTCTATAATGTATTCGCGGTTTCTTCACCCTTTTGAAATCGAACATTTGAAAAAACACACACCATCTATGATTCTTTCCTAAATATATCTTGCATCACAATTCACAAGCATATTATACAGACGTTAATACAAAAGTATCTGATTTTTTCGTCAAACTGAACTTTTTTTAATATTTTATTTATAAAGTTTAATATTTAATTTTTTATTATTATAGCAGCGTCGCTGTAGCTTTGGACTTGGGAGCTCTGCCTATGTCGGGCCACACATCCCCGGGAAAGGAAACAGTTGGACTACGGCGGTACGGCAGGTGGGAGGGAGTGCCTGCAGATTCGTCTACCAGCTACCTCTGGTTGGTGCTTTGCAAGTCGTTCTGTCTCTCTCTTTCACTTGGATAGGCAGAGCCAAGACCGTTTTTAGGCCGGCGCGGCTATAGTATGGATAAAAACAGGGAGACAATAGGTGCGTTGGTAATGCCTAGTAAGAAATAGTTCTTGAGAAAAATATTATTTCACTGAGTGTTCACGAGTGTAGTGCGCTGTTATTTTGGTGCCGTTTTCTAGACTCAGTTAACCTTCGTTTGCATGAGTCGGCGGAATATCTTGAAAGTATAACTTTGGCAGGGTTTCTCGAAAATTCGCAAGTACCCTTGAATGGGTACTCATCTTTAGTTGACGTCCAGAACCGGACTGTAATGTATGGGTACCTTTATGTGTAAATTTCTGCCAACACTATCTGATTGTGAAGTTCGAACGGGTTCAAATGAACGAAGATTCGGAACGTTATCTCTCCGTCCTCTTTCAGTCGTATAACCTGGCCTCTTTGAAAATTCATTTCATGTCCGTACGTTTCTCACGTGCGTCTTCTCGCCTGTTTATCACTAATTTATCACACCTGTTATACGCTACTCTTAGAGCGGTTTATACCGGGACCGTTTCGAAAGTTTCGGGTTGGCAACACTGCATCGATTCTATGGAAGCGACTCGGTGGCTGTCGCCAGTAAAAATAGTCTGTGGTTTGCTTTTTTTTACGAGGGTAATACCAACGAGCAGATCTCGATTTTTTTCCTTGCTGTAAAATTTGGAGGAAAGAATAAACAGTTAAGAACCGAACAAAGGGACGTTATTGACTCTATGCGAAATTACCCCAAATTGGGCAGGAAACATTTTATTTGATCGTCGAGTCGTATGATGCAAAAGTAATGGGCAGCTCAGCCGTATTCAAGTAATGGAAGTTTTTTAAGTCAGTGAAAACTGTGTGCGGGATAAGCCATCGTATTTCCAAATGTAATGGTCTACCATGTGTTAAAAACCTCCAAATGTCTCGGACTTTGAATATTGATCTCGGTGCACGGACTTTCGGAACAGCCTTCCTTCTATGATGTCTATACTTCCACGTCGGTCTCGTCGTTCACAGATAATGCTGGGTGCGCACTTTTCTACAAGCTGTCACCAAGGGTAACAGTCACAGAGAATCAAATCCATAGAATTTTCGAAATGCTACTAATCCAGGAACCTTGGAAGTAGCCCTTGTTAAGCCACACGAATAAAGATGGCAGCACCCTCGTACGAAGCAAGTTATATGTACACGTCATTACAAGAAAGATTAATTGCTTGCATATCAGCAATCTATGTGCTTATTTAATAAGTGCTACGATTACAGAACCATTATTAGAACTAGCGTAAATTTTTATGGCAATGTAACGTTAATTACTCTTCTTAAATGGCAACTCTGTATCCTAAATGCTGTTGAATACAAAATATGAGAATTTTCACACTTAATTGCACAAATGTAAAAATGTTCAATTAAATATAATTATGGATAACGTACAATAAATGCGATTTTTTGAGCGCACTATCCCCTCGTATTATCTGAATCAGTATTACATTCTTTAAAAAAGATTTGTACGTCCACTCTACCCGTTGCCTTCATTATTGACTTCTCTTACAAGAAGCGGTGATGATAACGCTCGAAATAGATATCAACAGTTTTAAAAACCTGACAAGTTATTTTATTTAGGTTATTTTATATACTACGATGGCGCAGTTGCGGTTTTTTTCTAGGTAGGGAGTGTTGGTGAAACATGGCACAGGCAGGACATCAGAAAACTTTGTGTTCTGGGATTTGTCTAAGATATTTTGGTGGTAACATTGCAACGAATGTTTTGGACTAAGTGCAGCAGAGAACCACCTACGGGAGAAAGCGACGCATGAGTGGTGCAACAAATTTCACAAACGGACTGCTTGGGCGTGACGAAACGAACACGCCAGTCAGGCAAACGGCCAAGACTGTGAAGCGTATGCGATAAAGTTTCCTCAGAAGTTCTCAGAAGCTCAACAAATTTCCCTAGCTGGAGCGACCACACATGTCTCAGTCACGTATCTGGAACGTTCTGCGAAAACCTACTTAAGACAATATCTGTCACAGTCATCACTGGCTGTCATTTCCTAGGTCCACACAATAATAACCTACGTTTTGAGTAGACTACTGCATGCACAGAGCTTCAAGAAGATAGGTTTTATAATTATACTTCTTTTGTCGCGTTGAGGGTTAAAGTTCAATGTGCAACGGATGNAATAACCTACGTTTTGAGTAGACTACTGCATGCACAGAGCTTCAAGAAGATAGGTTTTATAATTATACTTCTTTTGGCGCGTTGAGGGTTAAAGTTCAATGTGCAACGGATGTTGCGCGCACACAGTGTAACGAAATTCGACAGTGAACGTTGTAGGGATGTTTTTCTCGTATCTCGGGAAACAATCAACCCATTCTTACAAAATTTGGCAAAGATGTTTTACTGTGTTAGGCCATAACAATATATGTATTTTATTTTAGTCACGCCAAAGAAGTATAACTTCTAGCGCGCGTACATAAATACAGGCACTGTTTTTTTATAGGTTTGGTTTTCAGTAACGAGGAGACATTTCACGTAAATGATAAGACCAATCGTCACGGAGGAAGCATTTCAGACACGGGATATCATCGTGCAACGTTGGTACATGTCCATGATTCGAAAAAATGCAACGAGTTTTTGGGCAGTAACCATATGCAAAATAGTAAAGACAATTTTATTTCCACAAAAAAACTTTCATCGCTATCATCTGAACATATCGAAACAGTGACAAATGCCACAGTTACAGGATTATTGCGATGACATAATTTTTTATGAAGATGGTGCCTCGGCACTTTTCCAATATTAATCTATTTAATAGTTACATTTTGCGAACGTTAAACGATGACTCGTCTATTCTACCCGGCTCTGCACAATCGCTTGAACTAAAACACTGGGTGCTTCTTTCAAATTTTAGTGATTATATATCTCTTACACTGCAGGGTTTACCACAACTGCTGCAAACTGAGAAAGCAGTTGCTATCGTCGTTGAATGTAAATAATATATTAAAAAAAATAAAAATATATCTCGGCTTTTAGTGGATAATTTCCAACCCAAAATGAATAGAACTCTAAAATCGCTTCCATATGCTCATAGCGCCATTGTGCGACGGTTCAGTTAGCAAACACGTGTGCAACTAAAGTGAGTCAGGACGAAAGAGAGACAATGTCTAACACTCAAAAATGTACGAAGCAATTTTGCGGACCTCAGGTCCGTTTTATGACGGTGCCGAGCGCGATTGTGTATATAACTGTACATTTCCGTAAACAATTTCCGTTAACATAACAGAAATCTATAACTGCATTTAATACTTACAGTTAAAAGAAATATTTGAGATATATTTTTCCACATAAATGATAAGGCGCTTAAGCAACTTCAAGTTTCTATTAATGGTTATTTTTTTATCGTTTGTTTCGCCCTTCTCCACTTGGATTAACACGCGAAGTAAGTGTGCACTAAAGGCCTAGATATTTGCCGTTGGTTGACTGCACAGACTTCAATTCGTTCACGCGGCAAAGGCGATAATCCCATTAAACGCCCGCGCATATTGACAATTACACGCGTCACAGCTCACAGCGGGCGGCAAGAAAATTGCAAGGAGGGTCAGCAGTTACCAGGACGACAAAGGGAGAGGGGGGGGGTAGCAATATTGCATTTCTGTCCACGACCTCCGCCTCAAAAGGGGAATCGGGGGATAACATGTGGAGAGGGTGAAGGACCCTCCTTTCCACCTCCGTTTGCACCGAAACTCGATTAGGCGACCCCATACCCCGCGCCTCACACGACCCTAGTTTCCGACTCGAGCAAGGAATCATAATGGGTGCGAAGCGTGGATTATGCATCTCAACTGGAGAATTACGGAAACTGAGATGATTCAATTACCGGGCTCCGGCGCGAATTAAAAACCTTTAATTCGCGTTGCATGCGGAATTCAATTTGCTGGCAAATTATTCCGTGCGCGTGTACGTTATTTTTTTTATTTTCGAATTGGGGACAAAACGTGCTCTTTCTCTAATCACGTTGTCGGCACACGACATCCTGCCGAAAGCGAAATCGCGGGAAACAAATCTTGTTATGCGGAAAGGGGTACGTCGGCATCGCAGGCGAGCAGGTATTTATGAAACGGCCGACTTTCAGGAATTCGCTTCAACTGAAACAGACACATCAACTGGAAACTTTCTGAGCCAATATTACGTTCCGGGAATAACGACTGCAGAGTTTGCCGAAATTTGAAGGATACGCAGGATGTCAATCTTTAATGCCTCGGATTCACTGTTACAGAATTATCATGGGTTATTATCTGAAAAAAACATACACGTTTATCACTACAAGAGGAACATGTGCCAAACAAGCTCGGAAAAAAAAATTATACTTATAGACTGTGACTAGAAATTAATTTTATGACTTACGTACCAATGCCATTCTCATTTCAGTTGCTTCCAAAGTGATTTTTTTTTTCAGACATTTAAAAACAGCGCATGCTAATCCACATTTTGCCATGGCTTTTATTCACGGGTCAGTAGATCAATTTTGAAAATCTACACCGAGTAGGATGATTATCATATTTCTAAAATGCATGTAATTTTTTAATGCTCGCTAACTATGCCGAATGGGTTAAAATCAACAAAGCCCCCCACCCCTCCCATGACTGTATGAGCTTAATCAGCTTTTAACCAGAACAGCACGCTTCCAGCTAACACCACAGCTAACGAGATAACAACATCAAATCTGGCTTAGTCTAGCAACTTGAGTGCACTTTCACACAGTTATGAAAACCTCGACTATCGGGCACACCCGTGCTCTATCAGTAGGGGCAGTGATATTTTGCGAAAATATTTCGTGACAAGATACAGTCCAAAGCACTGTAGGGTCGTCCAGCTTCTTTAATTGGCTAAAAAAATGTTGTGGCCCGTTTTAACCGTTTGCACANCTTGGTCAAAGACGGACACGGCAGCAGCAGCCAATGGAGGTATAACAACAGCTGAGGTGTGTACATAATATATAAGTACACTGTGTGCTCCGATTTTTACGCGAAAAGTCACTGGCCCTATCTGTCAGGAATGCTGCACTCTCGCCTACAGTATGTACACACGGCAGTACAGCAGTTGTACCTCCGCGCACTGCGGCGAATCGTGACTGAAGGCGGGTTTCCCCTCAAGACTTCCTACACCAAGTGGAGTGACGCGGCTATTCACAACGCCATCATTGACCAGAACATGTGCAATAGAATAAGTCAGGCTAGAGGAGCGTTTTCACAGCTACAACAGTAGGCATTGGAAACGCCCAGGACGTTTCCAACGCCTCCTGAGGAGTGCAGGCCGTTAGCGGTAGAAATGCCAGCCAATCGACGCGTAGTGGCAGTAGGCAGTTTAAGGCGCCCGTCTACCTGGAACTTTTTCCCACTGCCACGCGCATCAAGTACGCCATCACCGCTAAGCGCAAGGCTCTGAACTGGCGTGCAGTGTTCTCGTCGTGCTGCGTGTATCTATGGGACTTTCAGCGGTGACCATATTATTTTATTAGTGGGAAGTCTTTAGGAAGGTTTAGTGCAGGCGCCTATAGTAGTTTTGTATGTACCTGATGCGTGCATTTTGAGCTACATCGCCTTGGAAAGGCCGTTTTTAGCGGTTTTGGAGTACTCTGAATTGATGTTTCTAACGTACGTGATATTTTGAAAGTACTTAACAGCTCTCGTCTGAAGTGTGTATTCTTTTCGTAGATCAGCACGTTGGACGCATGCTTAATAGTTTCGTTGAAAAACGTGTATTTCGTACACTCTGCAACGCAGTTCAAGCGCCAGGTAGACGGGCGCCTTAACCGCGTCTACGCCACAAGCTCGTTGTTGGGTCCCTTTTTTTTTGTGTTTACCAGTGGTGTTACTGGAACTCGTAATGTTTGGCACATCTGTGTGCTGTTCAGTGTAGGAGTATATTAACAATGAAGTTAAGGTAAAGTGTTGGTCCGAGGTTGACAAAATAATCTACGAAGATAAGACAATTTTTTTCCTCTGCGATTAAATGTTTTGTGAATTGACTGCCACAAAAATTAATTCTGAAACACATCTGACCTCCACAGTATCCATTTGGAAGCTAGAGGACGCTTAGTAGCCGTTCAAAAGCCTCTTTTCACACTTCCCAAGTGTAGATTGAGACATCACAGAGCTATTAGTAGCAGCGAAACCGCGGCGTTTTAATCGCTGGTGTAAAATGGCCTTAAAAGAGCCCAACCACAATAGATCGGTCACCAAAGAGTACTTCGGGTGCAGCCAATCGATCATCCCCGTGTTACTTCTTGTTTTCGAGTTTTACGTGATAGTGTTCATTACAGTGGGATTCAAATCTACCCACGGTTAATTTTAGGCTTCGGGCCTAAAGCAGTTTGATTGTTCACTAGTCCGGCATTACAGTTCACCACCTAGTGATTCGCCCTAAGGGAGACATGCCGACCCAAGCCACAGGCAAGGCTATCAGTGGCATGTGGTTCTCCTAGTCGTTAAAGTTTTTAATTTTTTCTATTTTTTATTTAGTANCACAGGCAAGGCTATCAGTGGCATGTGGTTCTCCTAGTCGTTAAAGTTTTTAATTTTTTCTATTTTTTATTTAGTATGTGGCAGCGCCTAGCCAAAAATGTCGCCTTGCCAGAGAGAGGCAATGTATGGCGCTTTGTATGGTATTTTCGGTGTAATTTTAAAGTTACACTCCTTTGATTCTTAGACACTTATGTATGGCACTACCACTAAACCTAATGTGAACGGATGCCACCCTCCTAACTTTGAGGAGTTCAGTATTTCAACCCCTTTTAGTTCCCTTAACAATGTAAGTTAAGTCAGATTCTCTGGCGAATTACTGGTTGATCCAACTTGATCCAACTACCCGGTTGCTTTCTCGACACCTCATAGAGACACTCCTCCTCACTTAGACTCAGTATTGTAGTGCGCACGTAGAGTGTTGTCAAGTGGTCCACAGGCCGAATGATATAATGTATAAAAATATATTCATGTTCATAGGCGTGTCTATATGTATAAATATAGACACATGTATAGCGTGTTTATTTTAAGTATGATACAACGTTTGGGTGTGATTACTTTTGAATAAATATGGTAGAAACGGTATGTACGGCTTGTGACACAAAGAAACAATTAAGAATATTATGCACTCCCTAAAATTTCAGAAACAATAAAAAATTACTTTTCATTAAAAATATTATTAAATACTTGTTATGATAGTAAACGGAGGTGGATAGTTTATTAATGAAATAATATAAGCAACCTATGAAATTGTAAATGCAAATAACGTCCACCCGGTAACATTACGGTAACCAAATACGTACGGGTTTAAATTATCACATCACATTGAAGGTTGTACTTATGAGCGTTACGTGAATTTTAAAGACATATTATTAATCACCATTCCCAAATGTACAAAAAAATCGCTTTGTTGTGACATTGTAATTCTTTCCGATTGACAAAATTCTGAGCGATTCAAAATTTAATGAATGTGATAATTTCAACCCCGAAGCATTTTGTTACTATAGTTTCAGAGGTTGCTCATCTTGTTTTAGTGATGCACGGTTCACATTCGTTTTATTTCATTCCTAGCATACGATAGTCTTGCTGACAACTAAACCTGATGAGTTTGTAGTCCAAGTTATCAGCAAACAATGTGTTTTACAATTAGGATATACATTTTTAAGAATTATAGTGTAGAGCTTTAAGTAGGTTGAAATTAATTGAAAACTAACCCAACCTCACTCTATTTGCACACTCGGAATATAACGACCATATCACAGTTTCTCGGTACAATTATCGTCTACCACCACCGTTATTTCGACTACTGATACTGCGGACGAGTGCCCAATATAAACAAGTATTTGACGACTGAACGTCTCCCTCTCCGGCTGCAAGATGGCCGCGCTTGTTCGCTCGTAACGCAGAAAAAAGACGCGTCGTTGATACCTATAGCGTGTCCTTGTTGCAGGAATGAGATTCCATGACAGAAGAACTACTGAAAACCTGGTTCTCAATTTGCGAACTCGCTGCATTTTTCATTTTTCAGTCTAAACACTCTTATAATTTACTTATTGTTACACCGTGCCTGTAGCGTGGATTGTCTTGGACATTATTTTCTGTGTATAATTAGTCATGTGAAGCGAACGTGCAATGTGATAACTAGGACACGTGTTAGGGTGATAGTGAGTGAAGATAACTCGCCGTGGGTGGACGCTCTCATTTTCATTCAACACAGCCCTGTAAAACCTGATGTGACTATTAATGGATGAAACGAGCTCTGCATGCCATTCACGTAACAGAATCACAATAAAATACGTATCGTCATGTATTTAAGCCCAAGAGCGTTCTGCCCGAGACCATAATGACACAATTTCCGTAATGGCAACAAAAATACGTTTATTTGATGTTAGTGTCAATAAAAACGTGAGTCCTGCATTGCCGTTACTACGATGTACTAAAATAAAAAAATNCGTTTATTTGATGTTAGTGTCAATAAAAACGTGAGTCCTGCATTGCCGTTACTACGATGTACTAAAATAAAAAAATTAAAAATTAAGTTACGCGTATATCGGACTGGAAATACTATCAATGGTATTTCCTAACTACATGAGAGGAAAACTTTTTCCGTTCCAGCTATGGACAGTTGAGAAGTTATAATAAAAGTCATAATTATTTTTGGCCAAAACGGTCACCCTATATAATTATCAATAAAATTAGGGGCGATAGTCGAGATTAAGTAACAAAGCGGAAAGTTCTGTAGAGGATAATCAGCGGTGGCCATGTGACCAAAGTGATGAGATCGGAACTGTGATATTTCAATCTCAACCTTCCGTAAGAATCAATTTCTGAGTAGAGAGTTTGNGTTTATTTGATGTTAGTGTCAATAAAAACGTGAGTCCTGCATTGCCGTTACTACGATGTACTAAAATAAAAAAATAAAAAATTAAGTTACGCGTATATCGGACTGGAAATACTATCAATGGTATTTCCTAACTACATGAGAGGAAAACTTTTTCCGTTCCAGCTATGGGCAGTTGAGAAGTTATAATAAAAGTCATAATTATTTTTGGCCAAAACGGTCACCCTATATAATTATCAATAAAATTAGGGGCGATAGTCGAGATTAAGTAACAAAGCGGAAAGTTCTGTAGAGGATAATCAGCGGTGGCCATGTGCCCAAAGTGATGAGATCGGAACTGTGATATTTCAATCTCAACCTTCCGTAAGAATCAATTTCTGAGTAGAGAGTTTGTGAACAAAATGTTTCGGAGCTCGCTACAATAATATAAGCGCCAGCGAATATTTGCGTTTGACATCGTGACATAAGCCATAAACGTCAGTTTTCGATTACGTGGGCTGGAAATATCACTTGACAAAAACCATTGCAGACCAACATCTTACGATTCATCACATGCAGAAAGTTTCTACTTCTGATCTCCGGTGGTCTGCAATTGTCTCAGCAACCCTCTGAACGTGTCATTATCAAGGGAAACAACCCTACAGTATAGGTATGGGTTTATCTCCCCCCCCCCCTTCNTTTAACTGTAACAATAGTTTTTTCTTAAAAATTTCAACGACGACAGTGAGGGTTAAATCGAGAACGACATCCATTAAGATCTTAGCAATGTTTTCAATAAATCAAATTCAAGAATTGCGAAATAGTAAATTTTTTAAAAATTGCCGCATAGGCCCGGGAAAACCGACATTTCGATTACAAATGAAAATAACCCAAACGTAAATATCGCATGATTGTTTTCTTTGAAATCGTGAAAGGAACAGTATCGATTAATCTGCCGTTATCAAATTGCTCTGCATGAAGTATTACGCACGTCGTCGCGCCGTTTTCGGTGCACAAGTTTAGCAGCTGCAATGAACCGTCTCCATGTGTGTTGCTGATGGTAAAAATACTGAAAGTATGCCCACGTTTGAGTACACAGAACGGGGAACGGGGGGCAGCTTACGGAGGAGTTTGTCAACCAAAAACTAAGCTGGAGAGATCCAGTACTTGAAGGGAACCGTTGGAAAATTGTTGCGGGCCATCCTCAGGACTGACAGGGGAAAAAACTAGCAAAGCCAAACGTACCAAACGAACATTTCGTTAACAGCTTACTTGCATTTGAATTGTCTGAATTTACTAGCCATCAACATATAATTTCTTAAATTTATGGCAACCAAAAATAAAACACGCTGTTTCAACAAAATTTTATGAAGTCATATTATGTCCCTGTAAGATAAGTGATTTGCTGGATCAAATTGTTTTGATCTCTTGAATGAAAAACTCAGCTTAAATTTTTAACAAACTGTGGTTACGATTCGTATTTTTGATAACAGTAACTCTTCAGGTATATGTTTCTTCAAGAGAAATATTTTGTCGATGTTAACGATTAGCCTATCTTGTCCTCCCCCTTTCGCNCTTCAGGTATATGTTTCTTCAAGAGAAATATTTTGTCGATGTTAACGATTAGCCTATCTTGTCCTCCCCCTTTCGCTATAAGATCGGCTTCGGGATACCTGCATCATCGTCTTCGCTAAGCCCAGTTGAAAAACAGAATTGTCTTTGTATAAACGTGATGCTTTCCTACAGTCCTGCTGATCCGAACAGTTTGCAGATTTGAGATTTTGTAGTACAAATATTGCCTCAATGAAGATGGGAGAAAGTCTGGCAACAGTGCCGACCTACCCTGTAGCGGTACAGGACCTACCTCACTTCAGTGTTGATGACGTAGCGCGACGTAGGGTACTCGCGTCTCTTCTGGCTCCAGAGTGAGTTCGCTCAAGGTGTGAGCTCCGACAGAGGTCGTTGAATTTTCCTTTTTTTTTTTTTTTTTTTTTTTTCAAATTCGCTGCAGCGGCATCACGGACGGAAAGAAAGGGCCTTTATTTCCCTCTGCCGTGCTGGCAGCCGCTGGGCCTCATCATACACGCCATTGATCTGATATGGCGTAACGCGATAATCCAATGTTGTCGTGCTATTCCAGCGCCAACAAGCCCTCGCTGCTAACTCGATCAAACTGGTTTTACCGGCTCGGGCAAACATTTTTCACTCGCTGCTCCGGAGCCAGTAATTCTGCGGTCGGCTTCCATTAATGGGTTACGCCCAGCGAATAATTATTTTTTCTACTTGCGTGTGTATTATATTCTTTTGTCACTGCGTAAAAATTGATGTGTTTAATTAACTGTTAAATGCAGTGGTCAATCGTATTGATTGAAAAAATCCATGTTTTTTTTGTGCATGACGCAACGTGATTAACATCTGACTACGCCTTTATCTGAAGCCCTGACTCTCTAAAAATACATTATATTAAATGATTGAATGATAACAAAAACTGAAAAATATGCGGGGTTTATTTGTCCAGGTAACAGATATGGCAACAACTAATTCATTATTATTGAGAACCAAAGGTCTACTTACATGAGCAGAAGGAGAAGAATAGCTATTTGTGCATGCATATAATTTATTATATTGATATTAATGGGAAGATTCATAACCAATCAAATGAGAAGTTGATCTTGATCCGTCATATGGAAATATGTATTCCATTTTCAGACCACCAAAGGAAGATAATCCACAGTTTTTCCAGTGGTGTTTCTGTGCATAGAAGATATTATTTAATTTGAAAGGTCTGGTGAATAAGCATAACGAGTTACTTGTTTCAAAACAATCCCTGTTGGGTGTCGCGTACCAAAAAACAAGCATTACACATCGTGACTGATGCTATAGACTGTGGGCACATATTTTAGAACCATTTTTCTTTGAAGCTAATGCGATATTACATCAGACATCAGACCATGTTCACTGACAATTTTTAATGCCTGCATGTGATCTGCTACAGGAAGGAAGACCTGAACGTTTCCAGCCATATAAAGCATGTGGTGTTAGTGGAGGATTCGTTCGATTTAAATTTCACCTAGTTTATTGAACGGTTGTACTGCGTGGAATATGTATATTCTGTTATATGTTATATAATATTACGTTTGTTCTTAGTAAACTTCGAAAGAATTTGTGTATGTAGTGTAAATTAGAGACATGTATTTCCACATATATTATTCTCTACAAGTGAAATTCCATCTTTAAATAATATTCAGTCATACTCACTGAAACAGATGTATGAAATGACCAGCAACTCTTATTTTTTCCAACTGCAAATAAGTCTACATCTCACGGCCATGTAATGTGGAAACTTTTCAGCTTATGAGAAAGTTGCGCTTTCCTGCACAATGTCAGCAGGCGCGAATTTATGAATTGGAAAAAAGGCGGGGGGAAAGGGGGGGCAGAGTTACAATACATTGAATGGAGAAACATGTATGCGGTCTGGTAAGCATGCTTTCCTAAACTTGTCGTGCCTGCTCCTCCACGAGTAACAACCTAACTATAAGATACAAAATTAAAATAACTGATTGATTAATATTCACTAAGATTTATTTACACATAAATTTACAAGTCAAAAATAGACATGAGAAAAATTAGACGATTGTTTGTGGTCATTTTTACAGCTAAACATTAATTTTTGCAACATTGCAGTTTCAATGTAAAATTAAAATTTCTTGTTAGGCTAATACTCAGTAAAAATGACAAAAAAACTTGAAACTATAAATAAGTCGTTTTCATTCTCCTTGGATGTTTCCTCGCCAACTTATCCACCACTTCAATGGGATACACATAAATGTCTCTATGGATGCGAAGTGCAGCCTATTCATTGAGTCTCTCTTGTCCCATAGTGGAGCGAAGATATGATTTTATTCTTCTCAGGGACAAGAATGATCATTCCCCAGTGCATGTTGTAACAGGCACTGCCAGAAGAGTCTTCACGTTAGTTAGAGATTTGTTGCAGGAGCCAGATTGGTTTCAATAGCTGATTGTGCTTTATGTTGTTGTTGCGCCATAACAAATTCCATGTGCTGAGCTCACACTCGAACTCTGTGAGACTTCCGGCCATGTCTAAAGCATGAAAATTTGCAGTTTCCATACTTTTTAATGGTTAANACACTCGAACTCTGTGAGACTTCCGGCCATGTCTAAAGCATGAAAATTTGCAGTTTCCATACTTTTTAATGGTTAAATCTCTCTGCGAATGTTGGTGTGAGCCGTCTGATATTTGTGTCTATAGTCTTCTCACTTTAAAATATATCCTTTGATTCTTGAAGTAGACAGTCAGTGAATGGATAATACAGTTTGATTCTGTAGTATGATTATACATTCAAGTAAGGTATACATGTTTAAACATTTCTTGAATTTATTCTTGGTATTTTTATCTCTATATTACTATCCAAANACACTCGAACTCTGTGAGACTTCCGGCCATGTCTAAAGCATGAAAATTTGCAGTTTCCATACTTTTTAATGGTTACATCTCTCTGCGAATGTTCGTGTGAGGCCTCTGATATTTGTGTCTATAGTCTTCTCACTTTAAAATATATCCTTTGATTCTTGAACTAGACAGTCAATGAATGGATAATACAGTTTGATTCTGTAGTATGATTATAAATTCAAGTAAGGTATACATGTTTAAACATTTCTTGAATTTATTCTTGGTATTTTTATCTCTATATTACTATCCAAAGAGAATTTGAGAGAGTTTTAAAATATACCATTGAAGCTCTCTTCATTTCAGTAGTTTTCGATTGCTAACACTGTAGCATTTGCCATGTTCTCCACTTGACCGATGTCTAACTTTGAGCTTTGAAGCTGTATTGACAACGGCATGGTGCATTTAATTACATAAATAATTACATCCAAAACAAGAATGAACTGGAAGTTCATTATTGAATGGTACATGCCAGTGGCCTTGGCAGGAGCTGCCCCAGTGATCTGCTGTATTGTTTCCTCTAAAAATTGTATTACTGCAGGCAACATCCTTAAACCTCAAAAAAGCCTCATGATACTTAAGCTAACGAGTTTTGCAGAAGGGCAAGAGGGTATATAAAGTTATATCTGGACAATGTTCTTGTATTTTCTTCTTCAGCCAATCCAAATTTTTTTGCGGAGTCCCTTGTAATATTAGTAGTCTCTTCAACAATACCAATCATGTTTCTCAAAGCTTGAACTTTACACCCACAGGCTTTTCCCAAAGCCAAGTTCAAACAACGACTGTAACAANATATAAAGTTATATCTGGACAATGTTCTTGTATTTTCTTCTTCAGCCAATCCAAATTTTTTTGCGGAGTCCCTTGCAATATTAGTAGTATCTTCAACAATACAAATCATGTTTCTCAAAGCTTGAACTTTACACCCACAGGCTTTTCCCAAAGCCAAGTTCAAACAACGACTGTAACAATGTACATATTAAGCCAGTGGTTGCAGCAGACAAACATAGTTTTGAGCTCCCTTAAATGTCCTTGACATGTTACTGCCCCCATCATACACTTGACCTCTTCAATGATTCAGACTAAGACCTAACTATTCTAAAACGCTAGCGATGGTTTCCGCTAATGGCTTACCAGTCAGATCAATGACTTTCACATATCTGATAAAATCTCGACTCCAAGTCAGCGTACCGAATACTGATGGAATTTGCTCAATGACTCGAATCTGTGGTCTTATTTGCGGGTACTGAGAAAAATTAAGCCTTTTAAATTTTTATTGAAATTTTTTTTTTCAATAATGACATCCCCACAGCATTCGATCAAATCATTTTGAGAAATGATACAAATGAAGGTTGCATTTTTTTGGGAGGAGTCTGAATATGGCCTTTTAGTGTGGCGTCTCCTGCATCGATACGGAAACCCAGCAAAGCCCTGAAGTTTCCATTATTTATTTCTGAATCGTTTTCTTCTACTAAACGGTTATCAGATTAATTTGGATAGCTTCGAAGAGCTATATTTTGCCTTACACAAAATAAAATGGTTTTTACAATTGGGTTCACATTTTGACTGTTTGATGGAATCCGTTTTCTATCTCTTGTATGTAATTGAATATTGTCACTGGATATTTTATCCTCAAGCACATTACCAAAAGCTTTAGCTTTTTGAAGTTGAAGTATCTGGTATTTGTTTTTTGAAGTCAGACGTTGCATCTTTATATTTAATTAATTGTTTGAGGTACAAAATCCTTAACTGTCAGTCGCTTTTACCACCATAATCAGGGCCAAATGTAGACACATTTTACAATATGTGCCTCCATCTTTGGCACTATAGGCAAGCCAAGGATAAGTTACTAGCCAATCCTTTATAAATTATCTTTTTTTTTTTTTTTGCATTGAGAAATTACAAGAAAAGGAAATGATATAGGTGTCCAATTTTACTTCAGAAATTAAAATTTCTCTTCGGCGGATAACTTTGAAGACAAGCCAGAACCAACACAGTTCCCAGTGACTAGTCGATCCACAGAGGAAGGAAAACGACCTAACTCACCATCACCATGGTTTGGGCTCCTTACCAGTACCACTCGCACACGCACCAGCATCGTTCTGCTGAAGTCGACTGTTACTCATGCAAGTGTGACTGCTGCTTGTTGGGGCTGGGGGTCACCAGGGCACCAAAACCACAGCTGTCTTCCACAGACACATACTCCATCTTGGAGGAAGTAGCGAGTTGATCTTGGAAATATCGTTGGTTTTCTAAAGTGTCATCACCATGGTTTGGGCTCCTTACCAGTACCACTCGCACACGCTCCAGCATCGTTCTGCTGAAGTCGACTGTTACTCATGCAAGTGTGACTGCTGCTTGTTGGGGCTGGGGGTCACCAGGGCACCAAAACCACAGCTGTCTTCCACAGACACATACTCCATCTTGGAGGAAGTAGCGAGTTGATCTTGGAGATATCGTTGGTTTTCTAAAGTGTTATCACCATGGTTTGGGCTCCTTACCAGTACCACTCGCAGACGCACCAGCATCGTCCTGCTGAAGTCGACTGTTACTCATGCAAGTGTGACTGCTGCTTGTTGGGGCTGGTGGTCACCAGGGCACCAAAACCACAGCTGTCTTCCACAGGCACATGCTCCATCTTGGAGGAAGTAGCGAGTTGATCTTGGAGATATCGTTGGTTTTCTAAAGTGTCATCACCATGGTTTGGGCTCCTTACCAGTACCACTCGCACACGCACCAGCATCGTCCTGCTGAAGTCGACTGTTACTCATGCAAGTGTGACTGCTGCTTGTTGGGGCTGGGGGTCACCAGGGCACCAAAACCACAGCTGTCTTCCACAGACACATGCTCCATCTTGGAGGAAGTAGCGAGTTGATCTTGGAGATATCGTTGGTTTTCTAAAGTGTCATCACCATGGTTTGGGCTCCTTACCAGTACCACTCGCACACGCACCAGCATCGTTCTGCTGAAGTCGACTGTTACTCGTGCAAGTGTGACTGCTGCTTTTTGGGGCTGGGGGTCACCAGGGCACCAAAACCACAGCTGACTTCCACAGGCACATGCTTCATCTCCGAGGAAGTAGCGAGTTTAGTTTGGAGATATCGTTGGTTTTCTACAGAGTCATCTGAAACCGTTAATTAAAAACTATCAGATTGATAAGTTATGGAACAAACAGGAAAAAGAGTACTCTTTAATTAGGAAAATAAGCGCACCATAATGAGTGTGCAAAGTATTGCTGATAAGAGTCTACCTGGCTGGCGCATAAGTACATTGCAGTGGTCACGTTTTTCATAAATATCTGGGTATTTTGTGGTGGCATCTGAACAGAAAATAAATATTTAAGAAACGTTTTGTACCTAAAGAAATGTTTTAAGTTCACATTTCGTCTCCAATAATTATTATTTTTTGCATGAAATTGCTTAAAACAAGTTTTTTTAGTATCTGTTTTGACTGCAAATTTTTTTCCTCAGAAACTTTAAAGTTGTCATCACGCAAGCATTATAATTTTATATTTAGTATTATGCCACAATCAATAACAAAGCGTCACTCCTTTAAAGTCATGTTCAGGCATGCGAGTCAATGGAAAGACTGCATGCCAATTGTGTGCCTTACCCATAATGGCAACAAGGCAAATATTGAGTGAGAAAGTTCTCACGCGTTTCAATGCCTCAAACACGCAAAACAGCTGCAGGAAGGCGGAATAATTAAATTTATTGCTGCATTGTAATTTGTGTCAGCTTGTCTTTCGAGCAACTAACGACATTCAGAAAATTCAGGATGCATATGAAGGGAATGCAAGGTAATATTGAATGAAATGATGGTAAACAGGAAATTATTTATTAAAAATTGTTGGCTGTTCTAACAATTCATCTCGCCATGGTCAGCTGGGGTCATAGCACGGCTCCACTGTATGTGGATACATATATGCTATTAAGTGAACAAAGAGATAAAACATTTTGACAATTTTAATACTAAGTACTAATTTCGATATGCAGTTATCTAAAACAACATAATATTCGTTACTTACTATTTGACTTATGTTTTTTTGGTGAAGAATGCCGTTTTCTTCGGTTCTTGCAGCGCTGTAGACAGCTTCATTAAGTCTCGTCAGCACAGAAAACAGATTTCAAAAAAATCGGATACAAACGTGAATGTCTGCTGGTCGCTCCGGAACAAACACGGAAACACGCAACAAAAACCATACCCACAGTTGAAGTTGTACGTATAATAAGCATCTACATTATTTTTATTATTGTTATTATTACAGGCGGCGTGGTGGGGAACAATGCGCCACTGCGCGAGTGCTCGTGACAGCATTCACTAGCGTTTGTTCAAGTCCAGGTTCATCCCCAAATCTACGTTGTCCGCTCCTTCCACTCCTGAAATCCATATACAGCCTCTTCCTCTTTGGATGACGCAACAGCCCTCATCCTTCAATTTCATATTGCGACGCTAGAGCTCGCCGCTCAAGGCGTGAGTCACCATCGATTTCGACTCTGCGTGGTGACTTGCTCTTTGCCCGGCTCGGATCCCCTCCCTTTTCGACCATTATTTCCCCTCTTCTTGTGCGTCATAATTTTTTTGTGATCGGGGCAGTTTATTTAAATAATTGCACACCTTGCGCTCCTTTAACAATGGACAAAAATATACAATATCAGTATTCCTTGTTATAGCCTTCGGCAGTGTCTGGAGGGTTTATTGAAAAAACTTATTTACTTTTTTAATTCCCGGACTGCCTCATTCACTTGCTTAATGATTATTTTCCAAACAGAGATTTCAACGTTACAATAGATAATGCTTCATCTAGTACACGCACCTCACAGGTAGTAGTTCCACAGGACTCCGCTTTGTCGCCATTCTTATATAATATTTACACGGGAGATATTCCCAGCACTTAAGTTAAAATTCAAATGTATGCTGACGATACTGATATTTTTTCTCATGACAAGTTAATAGATTATGTTTATTTATACACCGAACTTCAAATGGACAACTTGAGAAAATGGTACAAGCGATGGAAAATCAAAATTAACGCGGAAAAATCCCAGGCTCTTTGCATTACAAGGAGAAGGAAACCAAACAACCTTAAAANCTTCGGCAGTGTCTGGAGGGTTTATTGAATAAACTTATTTACTTTTTTAATTCCCGGACTGCCTTATTCACTTGCTTAATGATTATTTTCCAAAAAGAGATTTCAACGTTACAATAGATAATGCTTCATCTAGTACACGCACCTCACAGGTAGTAGTTCCACAGGACTCCGCTTTGTCGCCATTCTTATATAATATTTACACGGGAGATATTCCCAGCACTTAAGTTAAAATTCAAATGTATGCTGACGATACTGTTATTTTTTCTCATGACAAGTTAATAGATTATGTTTATTTATACACCGAACTTCAAATGGACAACTTGAGAAAATGGNTATTTTTTCTCATGACAAGTTAATAGATTATGTTTATTTATACACCGAACTTCAAATGGACAACTTGAGAAAATGGTACAAGCGATGGAAAATCAAAATTAACGCGGAAAAATCCCAGGCTCTTTGCATTACAAGGAGAAGGAAACCAAACAACCTTAAAAATCTGAATAATAATAACGCGGAAATCCCTTACTCTACACGTGCTAAATATTTTGACCTAATAAAAGACGGAAAGTTACGCTGGCAGCCACATATAAAAGAAACACGCAAATTAGCATTGGTTAAATTAATACAACTTTACCCAATTTTAAAATTCCACAGACTTCCTTTGCGACTAAAACTGTTAACATATACTTTCTTGGCCAGAGCGGCCATAATGTTAGGAAATGAATTCTGGGGCAATGTTGCCAAAATATTAATTCAATCACTTCAAGTTGTTCAAAACAAATTCTTAAGAGTACTGGAAAACGCTCATTACTACGCACGCATTTTAGATTTGCGCGAATCCTTAAAAGTCCCTTTAATTGGCACCAATATAATTTCACAAAATAATAAATACTACGATANTTAGATTTGCGCGAATCCTTAAAAGTCCCTTTAATTGGCACCAATATAATTTCACAAAATAATAAATACTACGATAATATTGCAATCTACCTCAACCCAGTAATTAGAAAACTTGGCAAATACCTTCCAGACGCTAACACTTGACTAAAAAGTCCTAAAATGACCTGTTTTCAAACTTAAAATCTAAAAAAAACGTAATAAAACGCTACATTAAAAAAACCGCGGCCGGCCTAGATATCTCTGACCGGTACGGGACAAAAATTCATGCAATTGAACCAGTTCGTGCTAGCACGAGCCGAGCTGCTGTGGGATGAACATCGTGCTCGTGGCTGCTCTCTCTCCTGGATCTGCCCGCCCCTTGGGACCAGCGAAGGCCGAGGACTTCTGCGAGTGCGGCGGGACTGCAGCAGCTTGGGTGCGGCGACTACTCCGCAACTC
>NQII01007692.1:41204-52993 GCA_002778355.1 Clitarchus hookeri
GGGGGGGGGGGGGTTGTTATGGTACCTATGCCGGTTTTTCCCTTCCTCCTTCTTAACTATAGCCTCAGCTATAGAATACTCAGGGATGCAGTTCACGGCCCCAATTGCGGCAATGGCTGTTTTAATCCCTCTCTTCCACGATGCACGCCTCATTTGCATGAAATCCCTCTCCTGTAGGCGTATGGGGCCTAGCCCTGAGATGCACCAAAACTCCCGTCCCTCTCTCGGACGCGCACTTAACACTCAGTAATAGGGTAGGTTAAAAACAAAAGTTGGTGCTAGCTTCGCGCGCGTCATTCTGCCTGCAGCTCTCGCTGCGAACACACGTGCCTCTCCCCCCTCCCAAGAAGCCGTGCGTCTCCGGAGATCCTAGTATTTAACAAACATGTCGATTGAATTTCGTAGTACTCTAATAACTTGTTTTGCTAATTATCAAATACCAAACAACTGTCGATTAACCACTATTATTTACCGGATTGGAAGCCTCATGAACATTGTCTCACCCTCACTACCATTTCACGCTTGGACACACTCAACCAGACCACGCGTACGTAGAGTCGCGGGATTTGTCATGGCTATAGAATCCACTTTACCACAACAAACCTGGCTGGGGACCCAAAATCCTTGTCCAGGTTTAAACTTATCCTGCATTTTTTTCTAAACTCCGACTACAGTAGAGCTGACATACTTAGGCAATGGCTTCACTGCTGCCTCCCTCTCCTACCCATTCGCTACAGAGGGGTGGAGGGGACCATAATGGTTGCCGGGCTTGCTGGGGTAACTCGGTGGGCTCCCGTTGCAGCTGCGGTGGTCTTCATCACCACAACTACGAATTGTTACGGTGCAGTGGGCGAAGGGGGTCAAACTTTCCTAACCCACTGCATTCAAATGACAGAAAAACTGGGTAGTCAAGGGCCTCTCAAAGGGCCCGAACTACCCCCACGCTGAGCTTCGGCAATGATGAGAAACGGCGGCTCACCCTATTCTACACCCGGTCGTCGCTAGAAAGAGTCCCTCAAGGGCTGCATGATGTTTTAAACTGCCAAGTTTGTCGTCCTTTGGACGTTTCACCGTGATGCGGTGCCTTGCATTTTTATTCTGTCGTCTGAGCTGCCGAGATGTTTGAGCAATACACCACGTTGAGTCGTGGACTACAAGATGTGTGTTAATAGGGTCTTTTTAATTGTTTGAAATGTTTTGCGTTGAGTAGATGTGTTGTCTTTGGCATGCGGTAAGTTACTGTTTTTAAAAATTGCTGTCTCGGTCGCCAGCCTGAATTAGGTTTCGGTTTAACTAAAACTTAGCTTTGCTGTGCGTTTCCCGTTTTAACGTGCAGTGTCTAGTCTTGTCTGCTGCCCAAGCATTTTTCAATATTTTCAATATGCTTCGTGTTCACGACTCTCGCATTGAAAGTAGTTAATTTTTAATTGTGGTTGTTCATCAAATTTTATTCGCTGGAGTTTTAACGGGTTATGTGACGGCCTCCACTGAAACATTATATTTTGTATATATACTTTTCATTGGATATTTTAATGAGGTATTTTATATAATGGAGTCATTACTGGGCTCATAAGGTGGCTCTTCTTTTATTTAATTTCTCTCATTCACAAGTTTAGTCAAATGATATGCTTTAATTAAATCTATGAATTATGATTGTTTTAAACCATCGTATGATTTTAATCATTTGAATTTGATACTATTTTAATAATCTATTATTAACAGAGCAATTAATCGAGTTTAATAACGTTTGGTATTACGATCTGTCAACTTTTACACTCGAGAGACAAAAACACTGGTACAGGCGTGCGTATGCAAATAACAGAGGAATGGAACCAATCAGAGTAACGCGATGCTGTCGGCAGCACATATATAAGAAAATAAGCGTCTGGCAAAATTGCTAGATCGGTTACTGCTGCTACAATGACAGGGTATCAAGATTTAAGTAAGTTTGAACGTGGTGTTATAGTCGGCGCACGAGATATGGGACACANAAGTTTGAACGTGGTGTTATAGTCGGCGCACGAGATATGGGACACAGCATCTCCGAAGTAGCGATAAAATTTGGATTTTCGCGTACGACCATTTCACGAGTGTACTGTGAATATCGGGAATCCGGTTAAACACCAAATCTTCGACATCGCTGTGGCCGGAAAAAGATCGTGAACGAACGGGACAAAGGACAACTGACGATAATCATTAAACGTGACAGATGTGCAACCCTTTCTCAAATTGGCGTAGATTTCAATGCTGGGGCATCAGCAAGTACCAGCGTGCGAACTATTAAACGGACCATCATTGATATGGGATTTCGGAGCCGGATACCTACTCATGTACCGTTGTTGACTGCACGACACAAAGCTTTATGCCTCGCCTGGGCCCGCCAACACCACCATTGGACTGTTGATGACTGGAAACATGTTGCCTGGTCTGACGAGTCTCGTTTACAATTGTATCGGGTGGATGGACGTGTACGGGTATGGAGACATCCTCATGAATCCATGGATCCTTCATGTCAAAAAGGGACTGTTCAAGCTGGTGCAGGCTCTTTCATGGTATGGGGCGTTTGCAGTTGGCGTGAAATGGGACCCCCGATATTTCTAGATACGACTATGACAGGTGACAGATACGTAAGCATCCTGTCCGATCACCTGCTCCCATTCATGTCCATTCCGCATTCTGACGGACGTGGACAATTCCAGCAGGACAATGCGGCACCCCACACGTTGAGAGTTGCTACCGTGTGGCTGCAGGAAAATTCTTCTGACTTTAGACACTTCCATTGGCAACCTAAATAACCAGACATGAACATTATTGAACATATCTGGGATGCCTTGCAACGTGCTGTTCAGAAGAGATCTCCACCGCCTCGCACTTGTATGGATTTGTGGTCTACTCTCCAGGATTCATGGTGTGAATTGCCTCCTGCATACCTTCAGACATTAGTCGAGTCCATGCCACGTCGTCTTGTGGCCTTTCTGCGTGCTCGCGGGGGCTTTACACGATATTAGGCAAGCGTACCAGTTTTTTTTGGCTCTTCAGTGTATAACGTACACTGTCATGGTAATTCTATGAGCCAATTAACAAACACAAATATGTATGAGGAACAAAATAGGATGTATGCCGTATGTTTTTTGTTACGTGTATATTTCAATGTACCGCATTTCACTACGTGTGTTTTTAAATTAAATTCACTTACTAATTTACTTAAAGTATATATTTTGTTCAGTTACGCGAACCCATAAACTTTTATACATATGTGTAGGTATAGTATAAAGCCATCTCTGCAGTTTCCATAGTCGTATTAGATTTGGGATTCGGTTAATTAGTATAGGGTAAGTTTCGTTAACTACTAACATTGAAATACTAAAAAAATTAATACGTCATCATTTTAGTATAGAAAATTGGGTCAAGTAACCATTTCTTAAACTAAAAGTGCCAATTGTAACACGAAGCATGTCCACTTTACTTCGGCCTTTTAATTAGTGGGCAAACTCAGTGTAAATAAATGTCAGTCTTAACTGCTGTTCCAGTCGAGACGCATCGCCTCTCTCCTAAATTTAAAAGACTACGCCTCCGAAAGAAGCAGAACGGCACTTTACTACGGGAACTGACCTTTAAATTCGCGCCGGCACGCAAAGGAAAGCAGCCGGGAGGAATGTGCTCATTAAAGTGTAAATTATTTTCTTATATCTTTTGTCGACGGGGGGAGTGGCGGAGGGGGACACTTGAACGGTGAATTTTTCATGAGGAGTGGGACGGGAACTCGGAAAGGGTGGTTGGTTAGGCCGGGAGGGAGGAGTTCACCCTTTGACTAGGGGACGTTTCCGCGAGGTCGCTACGGACTTATCAGAATCGTTAGCGAGGCAGTTGTTAATTCGCATCTGCACGCGGCCCCGACAAAGACGCTCAAGACAGCACCGTATCCGAATTATCTCGGAAACAGACAAAAGACTCGGGAAAAAAAAGAAGAGAAAAGATACGAATCTTAGACGAGACACTATAAAAGAGTAAGGGGTGAAAAGAAAAAATTAAGTAGAAACATAAAATCTTTTTCCTGACTTGCCCGCTCTTCTACCCCGGCGGGGCGAAGATCAGGCGTTGTAAATTTCTTGAAGGAAGATTGGGTGTCTTGTACCCCCCCCTCTCTCCTCTTCCTCGGGAAACACAAGAACATTTCGGCGAGATTAAAGTACACAGGAAATGAACGTGAATTCAGAAAGAAAATTAGCTCATAAAGAAGGTATAAAATTAGATAAGATTGAGGAGGCAACTCTTAGTTCTTAAGTATGAAAATTATGAGTCTATCTCGAAGGAAAAAAAATATGAAGCTGGAAGCAAGTTTTCGTCATGGCAGTCAAATGTCACACAAGGATGCCGTAGAAAGAAGAACGAACACACTGCCCCAGTTGTTGACAAGGTTACAGGAGGGAAAATGTATTACTGTGTAAGTAATGCCACTTCATGTCTACTGGATAGGGCTTACAACTAAATTAATTTGAAAAGGATATTTTCATTATTGAAATGGGAATGAAATATTAAAAATATATACATGCATAAATGTTGTCACCCAACGGAAGCTTTCAGTATTGTATTTATAAAAACGATATTTCAGAAGAACTATGATGCCTAAACAAGATGAAATTCCAACAAGTGTCTGTTAGTAATAGATTGGATATATGCTTAAGTATTATATTATACAATAATATATTTTTTTTCCAGAGAGAGTGCAATACCAGCCTCATTTTTAAACCGGTGGTATTTTTGAGTTATTGTTAATTGCCACATCTCTTAGTGTGCTGAAAGGAAATTTTGTCAAAAATTATAGGTAAGCTTACACCGCACTTACGTTATGCAGAATGTGGTGGCAATAATTTAAGAAGTAACTCAGATATTCTTTAAGTTTAAACTTCATAAAACACATTTCAACGGGCCACATTAAAAAATAACTAATTTTTGTATTTAATGCACAGACTAACTCCACCATCATAACTTGGTTTTAAATAAGTTTACTTGTTCCAGGTATACAATAACACAACTGTAACGCGACAGCAACTTTGGAACTAAAAATCTTATTAATTTGAAAGTACTGAACACCATACTGTCTGTAACAGTTAAACTAGTTTATTAATTTTGTTATATTCATTTCGGTATTTTTTGATGTCATCTTATAAAATTCTGAACAAAATTCTAGGGGGCCAAATAAATATATAAAGCCACATAGATACTGCCAGCATAAGTATATTTGATAAAATCAACGGTTTGGGATATTTTTTTTTGGCATTCTATCCCAATACATTTATATAACCATTATTTTAAAGTATGCGTTCGATACACATTATAGTGCGGCTGTATCGTAACTTACAACAGCATTACATCCATGCAAAATTTGGCGTGACTCGAGCTTGCAGTTACCGAAATATTATTTAAGTAACTAATTTTTCAATGGGGAATTATCCTGCACAACGGCGGACAGTGGAATGTGCGTTAAAGTATTATTTGCAATGTTAGTATACCAAGTCTGATAAAAACTGACGAAATTATTCGGTGAATAATACACACAAATCTAAAATGTTTATTTGGCCAACAGTTTGTATATTAACGTCTGATTTACCAAAATAATATAGAACCACAGGCAATAAGTTCGTGGAATGTTGCCTGGAGTGTAGGCAGCCACGCATCGCAGCGTCCATGAGCTCATCCATATAATGCTACGTATGTTTATAGTGGTTTACTATAAATATACTTGTATGTAAAATTTGGTTGTCGTTGACTTGNCCATATAATGCTACGTATGTTTATAGTGGTTTACTATAAATATACTTGTATGTAAAATTTGGTTGTCGTTGACTTGTTTATTCCTGAGACGTGGAGTGATTTATTTTTCGGGTGGCGGTGTGTTCCAATATGGCCAACGAAATAAGCTGTCAATTAGCATATTATTCCTCACTACGCGTACAGCCAGTGTACAAAGTTTGGTTGTAACAAATCTGGCATTTTAGACTAAACTAACTATATTGCCAATATTTNGCGTACAGCCAGTGTACAAAGTTTGGTTGTAACAAATCTGGCATTTTAGACTAAACTAACTATATTGCCAATATTAAAAAAAAAAAGAGTGTATAAAATACTTGTTCGAGACGTGCGTAAGAAATAACAAGTATAAATTTTCTGCATGTGATAATCCTCTTAAGGTGCGAATTGTAAAGGTGTGTTCACAATACAACAACATAGGCACAGGGCGTAGAACATAAGAACATTGCATACCAACAGAAACCTTGTGTGAAATTTATTTACTATTTAATACTTAACAATGAATATTTGCGACCTGTATAGAGTCAGTTGAGAGTGTAATTTTGCCTGGTTTGAAATACATTAAAGACCAATCAACTCGCTTTTGGAGGACACGGGTTAGATTCCCGGTCCTGTCATTGCGATTTCGGTTTTCCATGGTTTCCCGAAATAACTCTATGCGAANGACTAGGGGACGTTTCCGCGAGGTCGCTACGGACTTATCAGAATCGTTAGCGAGGCAGTTGTTAATTCGCATCTGTACGCGGCCCCGACAAAGACGCTCAAGGCAGCACCGTATCCGAATTATCTCGGAAACAGACAAAAGACTCGGGGAAAAAAAAAGAAGAGAAAAGATACGAATCTTAGACGAGACACTATAAAAGAGTAAGGGGTGAAAAGAAAAAATTAAGTAGAAACATAAAATCTTTTTCCTGACTTGCCCGCTCTTCTACCCCGGCGGGGCGAAGATCAGGCGTTGTAAATTTCTTGAAGGAAGATTGGGTGTCTTGTACCCCCCCCTCTCTCCTCTTCCTCGGGAAACACAAGAACATTTCGGCGAGATTAAAGTACACAGGAAATGAACGTGAATTCAGAAAGAAAATTAGCTCATAAAGAAGGTATAAAATTAGATAAGATTGAGGAGGCAACTCTTAGTTCTTAAGTATGNCAGAAAGAAAATTAGCTCATAAAGAAGGTATAAAATTAGATAAGATTGAGGAGGCAACTCTTAGTTCTTAAGTATAAAAATTATGAGTCTATCTCGAAGGAAAAAAAATATGAAGCTGGAAGCAAGTTTTCGTCATGGCAGTCAAATGTCACACAAGGATGCCGTAGAAAGAAGAACGAACACACTGCCCCAGTTGTTGACAAGGTTACAGGAGGGAAAATTTATTACTGTGTAAGTAATGCCACTTCATGTCTACTGGATAGGGCTTACAACTAAATTAATTTGAAAAGGATATTTTCATCATTGAAATGGGAATGAAATATTAAAAATATATACATGCATAAATGTTGTCACCCAACGGAAGCTTTCAGTATTGTATTTAGAAAAACGATATTTCAGAAGAACTATGATGCCTAAACAAGATGAAATTCCAACAAGTGTCTGTTAGTAATAGATTGGATATATGCTTAAGTATTATATTATACAATAATATATTTTTTTTCGAGAGAGAGTGCAATACCAGCCTCATTTTTAAACCGGTGGTATTTTTGAGTTATTGTTAATTGCCACATCTCTTAGTGTGCTGAAAGGAAATTTTGTCAAAAATTATAGGTAAGCTTACACCGCACTTACGTTATGCAGAATGTGGTGGGAATAATTTAAGAAGTAACTCAGATATTCTTTAAGTTTAAACTTCATAAAACACATTTCAACGGGCCACATTAAAAAATAACTAATTTTTGTATTTAATGCACAGACTAACTCCACCATCATAACTTGGTTTTAAATAAGTTTNTAATTTTTGTATTTAATGCACAGACTAACTCCACCATCATAACTTGGTTTTAAATAAGTTTACTTGTTCCAGGTAAACAATAACACAACTGTAACGCGACAGCAACTTTGGAACTAAAAATCTTATTAATTTGAAAGTACTGAACACCATACTGTCTGTAACAGTTAAACTAGTTTATTAATTTTGTTATATTCATTTCGGTATTTTTTGATGTCATCTTATAAAATGCTGAACAAAATTCTAGGGGGCAAAATTATTTATAAATCCACATAGATACTGCCAGCATAAGTATATTTGTTTAAATCAACTGTTTGGGATATTTTTTTTTTGGCATTCTATCCCAATACATTTATATAACCATTATTTTAAAGTATGCGTTCTATACACATTATAGTGCAGCTGTATCGTAACTTACAACAGCATTACTTCCATGCAAAATTTGGCGTGACTCGAGCTCGCAGTTACCGAAATATTATTTAAGTAACTCATTTTTCAATGGGGAATTATCCTGCACAACGGCGGACAGTGGAATGTGCGTTAAAGTATTATTTGCATTGTTAGTATACCAAGTCTGATAAAAACTGACGAAATTATTCGGTGAATAATACACACAAATCTAAAATGTTTATTTTGCCAACAGTTTGTATATTAACGTCTGATTTACCAAAATAATATAGAACCACAGGCAATAAGTTCGTGGAATGTTGCCTTGAGTGTATGCAGCCACGCATCGCCGCGTCCATGAGCTCAACCATATAATGCTACGTATGTTTATAGTGGTTTACTATAAATATACTTGTATGTAAAATTTGGTTGTCGTTGACTTGTTTATTCCTGAGACGTGGAGTGATTTATTTTTCGGGTGGCGGTGTGTTCCAATATGGCCAACGAAATAAGCTGTCAATTAGCATATTATTCCTCACTACGCGTACAGCCAGTGTACAAAGTTTGGTTGTAACAAATCTGGCATTTTAGACTAAACTAACTATATTGCCAATATTTAAAAAAAAAGAGTGTATAAAATACTTGTTCGAGACGTGCGTAAGAAATAACATATATAAATTTTCTGCATGTGATAATCCTCTTAAGGTTCGAATTGTAAAGGTGTGTTCACAATACAATAACATAGGCACAGGGCGTAGAACATAAGAACATTGCATACCAACAGAAACCTTGTGTGAAATTTATTTACAATTTAATACTTAACAATGAAAATTTGCGACCTGTATAGAGTCAGTTGAGAGTGTAATTTTGCCTGGTTTGAAATACATTAAAGACCAATCAACTCGCTTTTGGAGGACACGGGTTAGATTCCCGGTCCTGTCATTGCGATTTCGGTTTTCCATGGTTTCCCGAAATAACTCTATGCGAATGTTGTGATGGTTACTTCGTACAGGCCGTGGTCGATACTTTTTCCACTTCTGCCTCTCTCAGGTAATTGCCCTGTTTCTAATGGCCTTGCCGGTGACGAAAAGTTAAGTCCTACTTACATTTAGAATAAGTTTATGGTTTGCGAAATCTGCATAAGAAATAAAATATGACAATTTCGTCTCACGCACTATATTAGTGTACCTTCCATGCACACTACCTGTTAAGTTGTAAACAAATAGGTCTGAAATCACAGCAGTCGATATTTGCAGTCACGACCTAATTTTCTATGGTTACTATTATGCTTTGCACATCGAAGCCAGCTTAAGATAAGTAGTGATGGGGTCGTACCTCCGGACACAATGCACGTTAGTCGAAGGTCTCCGCCCTCCTCGTACGGTCCTGCCTTCCCCATCACCTCTCTGCCGTCGCTGGAGAAGATCTTGGGCGTTTGCGGCGGCGCTGAAACAGAAAGTAACCTGTCATCTCGAGCACTGGGCCAGTAAGGCTACAGAAAAGAAGTGGGCATGGATAATTCACTTATAACCAGGCTAAGGTAGGTATGTTAATATTGAAGAAGATATCGATATATTTTATTACGATTATTTATAAAAGTATCGTTTCACGAAAATATATATTGAATAAAAATATAGATTTTTGGTACATCGGAATTCTATATTTTACGTATTAAATTATTTGCCAAGTTTAAAATTGCTTAGAATATTACATATTGAGGACACGAGACATTGCAGAAAAAAGTGGTGCCTGTTTTTGGTGCACGTTGCCAAAGTAAACACAGAAATAATGATTATTTTCGGTAACTGTAAAAAAATATATATTTTAATAAATAATCGATACTTTGCATAATATCGTACTTTCGATATATCGATATTTTTTTAACATCCCTAGACTTAAGAAAGTTGTAAGGGTCACTAGAAAAATATTCATGCAAGGAAACACCAAATTTACAGAAAAGCAGTTTTATTACAAACGCAAAAAATTCTGTCCTACATAGTATAAAAAAGGAACACACAACGTTTTCTCCCTCAGTAACATAAAACATTTTCCACCAAGAATTGTTATTAAATATTTCCGCATCAGATATGTTGAAGACACTTTTAATTGACAAATTAAGCATCATGAACTTGAAAAAAACGTAAAAAATATTATAATTGGAATCAAATTAATCATTTTATTTTTAATAGAATTGAAAAAGATGGAAAGAATTTGGAAAGAACTGATTAATATTTTTTATGTTCATAAAACCTTTTGTTAAGTATTGAACCACGTTCATGAGGTATTTATTATTCTCATTAGAAATAGGCAGAGCTGTTGAATACAAAAGTTGTCAATCGCCATAGTCGGTGTTATTCGGATTGGCAGCAAAAACATTGTCTGATATCTAACGCTTAAGGTGGCCGCCTGGTTATGCCACCCAACGGCATGCAGAGTTCAGGCATAGAACGTTTTATTAAAAAACTGTCCAACGTGTTTGACGGAGGTATGCTTACGAATTGCATTTAAGAAACATTACGCGTCTGCATACGTTTTTTATTTCCTTCATTTCTCTGTAAAGCATGTTTTTGTGATGATGACGATGGCTCAAACGGGTGTTTTCAAAGTCNTTTATTTCCTTCATTTCTCTGTAAAGCATGTTTTTGTGATGATGACGATGGCTCAAACGGGTGTTTTCAAAGTCATTTTTAGGTACGAGCATTCAGGTACAATACACCAAAAAAAGAAATAAAGAGGAGTATAAAACCTAAATTTGTATTATTATATCATAAAATGGTAGGGTCTGCGCTGAAAGTCTCACAGAGGCGCGTTATCGATGGCAAGACTGCACGCCAGTTCAGTACTTTGCGCATAGAGGCGATGAGAGAGTTGGCGAGCATGTCTCGGTCGCCCCTAGCGCTCCCACGCTTTTAGGTCTCAGACGTGTAAAATGACTTCAACCAGGCGGCGACCTTAAGGATGTTGCGAGATTTTCTCCCATGGAGTGTGAGAGGATCATGAGCGGTCATCTTCATTCAAAGGTAGAGATCTGCGATATTCTTTTTTCATTTTTTTTTTTTTTGGACGACTTGATCTCTGAAGTCAGACTGGTTCAATTCGACAACTGTGGAAGACCTGTTCAGCTTGGCTGCAGCAAAAACATTCTTTAACTGAGAAGATATTCGGGGTCCGGCGTTATTTTAGCCCGTTCTGTAAAGGCAAAATTTTGATTCCTCTGCAAGGAACTTTGTTTGGTCTGTGCTACACGTTAGTAAAGTGACGATAAAACATTATATTATTCCAGTAATTATTTTGCCCCGTGGAGCGATCCGACCACACGACCAGTTCCTTTTCTTGGGCAAATGGTAATATCATCGATGTTGAGGCGACATTTTTTTGGTATGCATGAGTCGATTTCTTACGACCCACGCTTAACGCTTCTGCTTTTAGTCCTTCCATTTTGCGATGTTTACCACATGTTTACTGTTATTTACACACTCCAAATCACTTGGAGATATCTACGTTCATGTTTTCGAAGTGGTAAACTAACCACGAAACCAATCACAAAATGACGCTCAAGGTAAGGAAAAAACTTCCTCTTTAGTGTGTAGTCGACTTTAGATTTACATGACGCAAAATTTTTTTTTCACTAACGCAACACATGAGCCGTGC
>NQII01007692.1:53329-86112 GCA_002778355.1 Clitarchus hookeri
TTTTTTTTTTTAGCACAAAACCACAACAGAAAAAAATTTACACAGACTGGTTAGAAGAGTTCATGTTTTAGATACGACTTGTAGTCCCTGAAGATTTAGACGTGTTCATAAAACAGTAACGTAAATGATTTCACCCGCAGTATATTTTTTTTCATTTCAATAAAAGTATGCAAATTAGTGATGCCACCTGCAAATTTTTTTCTAATACCTGTAAACTTTATGCGAGCCACGTTTAGACATATCTCTAAATCGACGGACATTTGCAAATTAAAAGTCCTCACGGCAAGCGCTCGCCCGAGAGAGAGAGAGAGAGATAGAGGAATGGAATGAGAGGAGGGACAGAGAGAGATAGAGAGAGAGAGAAGAGAGATATAGAGAGAGAAGAGAGAGAGAAAGGGATGATTGTTTAGACCCCCAGCAGACGACCTNAGAGAGAGAGAAGAGAGATATAGAGAGAGAAGAGAGAGAGAAAGGGATGATTGTTTAGACCCCCAGCAGACGACCTGAAAGGAAAAGAAGCATCGAGTTATCGCGGCGACTGGTATAGCACGCCTGACGTAATGATACTGTTATAACGAGGAGAGAGAGAGCATTCAAGCGGGGTGACGCCCCACAAAGGTTAGTTAGGTTGGTTGAGGAAATGGAAGGGGTAAGGGGTGGACAGGAGTAGGCAGAAAATACTGCCGGGAAGGAGATTACGGCCATTTCTCTCGGCCGCCTGCGGAATACTTGAGCGAANGAAGGAGATTACGGCCATTTCTCTCGGCCGCCTGCGGAATACTTGAGCGAACAGCGCGACCCGTGTTTTGCAAACACCCGCGAAACAAACTAGAAGTCACGCATCCCAGGCGAGAGAGGGGAAAAATTAGGTGGCAAATGTAATGGAATACTAAACTTGGAACTAATGAATTGTAGCCACGCGATCAAGCTTCAGGGTAGAGTTCATTAGAACATTCGACGGATTGTGCGTGTACACGACTGGTGGCCAATTCCGAAACGTATTTTGTAAATTTAGCAAAACTTGTGGATATTAAAGGAAAGTATCACCTTACAAGTTGATGCCTTTGAAATCCTTTCACGCTACGGCATTAGTTGTTAGATGATCGATATTTCATGAAATTGATCTATCTAGATAGTAATAGTTTGCTTAAAAAGCAAAAAAAAAATAAAAAAATAAAAAAAAAGTCAAACAAGGGGGAATTTGTAACGTTGCATATATTACGAGACTTTTGGAAATTTAGTACAAGAGGCAATTTTTAATAGTAAACTTTAAAGGAAAATACATTATGGAAGCACAGGACTAAAAACACACAAAAGCCATATTAGCGAAGAGGTAGTTTTGCTTCTAAACTAAGGGATACATTCTTCAACCGCCATTTTCTGTAAAGCTTCAGGAGAAGAGACACTTTGGAACTGCAGGCTACTGTCATTATTAATTCTAATAAGGAAAAGAGGACGTTCTGGTAGCTAAATGATGGAGATTTATTGACTAAAGAACATCTGGGAATTCAATGGACCAAAAAAATGCATTTCGAATAATTGTATAAGAGACGTGTTGGCATTGGCTCCCTCATATACACTGAGCACTTTTGATATCACTGCTTAATACATACTTGCAAGCATATTGTGTTTTGGCTATTGACGGTAAAGTGAGCACTTCTGAAGGCTCTTTCATTTGGAATAATAGTCCAATATATATTTTATTATAGTCTCTGACGTCATCTTCCGAGTGCGGTGAAATAAACATTTGTAACATTTGATCAGGTTTTTAAGCCTACTTTCCAAAGGAAAGAAAGGATTTTGAAATAACTTTCCGGTCTACGAGCTGTGTGTATGTGTAGATGTGTGTGAATGTGTGTATATGTGTTTTTGTCTGAGCGTGTGTTGCCCTGTTTCAATTTTTTAACATGTGAACGGAATTTCACCAAACTGGGTACACATGTAGTACTAATTAAGGACACCTGACTTTAATAGTTTTCAGCTCTTCCAGGAACTAACTTTCAAAATGGCTGGCATTTTAAAATTTTGGTTAATATATAATATCTTGGAAACTATTTAACCTATTTAAACTAATTTCTGTGTGCTGATAGAGCAAGGTGTAAGCATTAAATCCGTTGGTGAATACTTTGGTTGCTCCACCATTTTGGAAGAGAGCGCCANCTGATAGAGCAAGGTGTAAGCATTAAATCCGTTGGTGAATACTTTGGTTGCTCCACCATTTTGGAAGAGAGCGCCACATGAAAATATAAAACTTTTATGTTATATCTGGAAGACCACTCAACCGATTTTCGCCAAATTTGGCAAGTAAGTAATACTACGATAGGCAATGTAGGAATAAGCAGCTGGTTTTTATTTGGTTATTACTTTAAAAATGCCTGTCACAAAAATATATTAAGTTTATATTTGTTTTTGGTAGTACCAATTGACTAATTTCAACCAAATTTTGTACGCTCAAAATATCTATTACAAGCATCATATAAGGCAAACAACAAGCAAATTTGTTTGCCATATTGTAAGCTAGCATTACATAAATTCATTAAGTATTTGTGTAATATCTCATGAAACAATATACAGATTCCTACCAAATTTGACAAACAAGTAGTCTTGCGGCAGTTTATATCTTCAAATATGTTTTAATTATGTCGGGTACCTATTTTCAAAATTGCAGAAATTATGCTATTTTAACATTGTTTGCTATATTTCGGAACCGTTTAATCAATTACAACTTAATTTTGTATGCTGGGAGTATATATAACAAACATAAAATGTGTATACACGGGGTCTCTTTTGTTATCCATTTTTTAAGATAGTGCCACGCTAATAAATAGTGTTATGTCATATTTCGGGAAACGATTATCCGATTCGNGTTATCCATTTTTTAAGATAGTGCCACGCTAATAAATAGTGTTATGTCATATTTCGGGAAACGATTATCCGATTCAGACCAAATATTGCAAACAAGTAGTACTGCGATAGGTAATGTTCAGTGATATGCTTTAGGTGTGAGATACACTTAATTTCTTAATGGCGGCCATATAGTTATTATATTATTGCCTGTAATATCATCGAAACCATTTAATTAATTACAATGTAACTTTGTATGCTGGTAGAATATATTACAACCATCAAATGTGCTCACAAAAAATCTGTTTTGTCCGATATTTTGTAAANCTTTGTATGCTGGTAGAATATATTACAACCATCAAATGTGCTCACAAAAAATCTGTTTTGTCCGATATTTTGTAAAATAATATAACATGACCAATTAAAATTGCATCATATTTCCGAAAAAAACCAATGTTCTATATCAAATTTGGCAAACAAGAAGAAATATGGCAGGCCATTTAAACTGATAAACTTTGGGAGTGTCAGACACATATTTTCAAAATGGTGGTCATATAAAATATTTTCATATTTCTGGCTTATATCTACTTAACGATCTAGCAATTTCAATCTCACATTATATGCTGACAGTATGTATTAAAATCATCGTGTACAGNTATATCTACTTAACGATCTAGCAATTTCAATCTCACATTATATGCTGACAGTATGTATTAAAATCATCGTGTACAGAGCTTTTTTAAGCTATTTTGTAAGATAGCCTCATTGAAGAAAATTAGGTTTTCATGCCATATCTCGGAAACCAATCAACCGATTTCCACCAGATTTTTCACACAAGTAGCGTTATGGTTGGAAATGTTAACTTTCATGATTTTAGCAGCTCAGAGACCTATTTTTAAAATGAGGGTCGTGTAAACATTACAGGTTAGTGGAAAGTATCTTTCAAAACATTAGACTGATTATATTCGAAGTTGATGCTACGAATCCTACCTCCGTGGTGAAGTCGATTGCACACTAACTTAATTTTACGGGTTTTTCTGAATTCGAATCCAGAGTAATTCACTCGTTTATTTGAATTGTCTTGGTACTGTTTCACATGTTTCTGGTTTCATCTCTAATGATATTTCTGTCAATGAGACGTCAACGCCTACTTACCATCTAAGCTTTCAAGAACTTCACTAAAATGTATTTGCACTCATGTACATGAAAGTGGGCTCATAAGTTATTTGTGGATTCTTCGTTGTGGTTTTATATTTGTAAAACTATAAAGACAAAATAACAATATTCCACCTTAGGTAAAACGATTGCGGTCACACAGAAAATTTTCTAGCGGCATAAGTAGCATATATTGTTAAACACATAGCGTTCACTCTGTAACGACAGTTATATAATTCTTGTCTGGAAATTAACTTTTACTCACGGCAAGACTACAACCATTAATTTAGAGTGTAGTGTCGACCAAGTAAGATAGAGGGATATTTATAGAAGGATAATTACTTTTTTTATCCTCCTTCTTTCACATAATCGATTACCTCTACATTCTTCTGGGAAAATAAAACACTTAATAAATTCCGTTTCTTGTAGAGCTATACAAATTATTATCCTCTGAGAACTGTGTTTTCTCTGGATGCTTCCGCGTTAAGCGCACGGCGTTTCTCAGGATCGCCAAGAAAAAAGAGAAGATACCCTTACTATCCCTTATATATTGTTCTCGCGTGTGCAGGAATTATTAAAATTTCGTTAGGCATCCAGACAATACAAGTTCGATTTGTTGGCTTCAGACATATTTCTACCGATAGAAATATGTTTCAATTTGGCAAAAAAAATTTTTTTTTTTATCTTGAATATTTAACGTGAATTAATTATTCATTTACGACACAGGCCGCCTTTATTCTTTCCTCTTATTATCAACCTAGTTGTACTGGAATATATTAAGTTTTCAGGGTTTTAGGTGTGATCAGGCCTTAGCTGAACGGCTTGCCTGATAACACCTTCAAACATTAAACCTGGAAACGAGCGGGATTGCAACGCCACCATTTGGTCGTCGATCTTTGCGAAAGAAGACAGTTGCAGAAATCCCCTCCACCGGTCACTGAGCGGGGCCGCAGAACCACGCGCTTGATATAGGCCGGCGTAACACCCGGAAGAGCGTCTTTCGTCTTTAGTCCTTTGAACGACCCGACCAACGAAGCAGACCAGGAAAGTGGGTGTGTCCGGCCGGCGTTAATTGTCTCGCAGAATCAGCCTCCGGCTACAACAAGGCGATGACTTTCCAGTTTTCCACCCAGGCTCATAACAAAGGGCACATGCCATAACAGTTGTTGATTTTAACATCCCGGATTTCGATCGTTTCGATGTGACCTGCAAAAAACAGACTTTAACATACATAACGTTTTCACTTAAGTATTACTAACTTCAGTCACCTTTTACTCAGTATCCAAACGTTAGGTCGTATTTATAAAGCATTCTGCCAGCGCTGAAACTTCACCTGCGTTGCGAAATCACGTTCGTTATAATGTGAGCGAAACGGCGCTGTACACTGCGTACTGCAACTTTCTTAGCATCAGTGCATATCCTTTTGTTGGGCGAATGAAATGGCGGTAACCCACTTTGGCGAGTGAAGGGAAATGTTTAACAGCGTCGACTGCAGAGTGTTGCGAATGTGAGAGTGAGAGCTCGTGTCTCACCCGTGCGTAGCCGTTGGCTTTCGTCGTACCCATGTCCGTAGTTTCTCTCCGCTACGACTCCTTATTATACTAATAGTTTCCAAACTGTGCTCTGCTATGAGAGACTGCTTATGCATACACAACTAGCAGAAACCCTTGTGCTCGAGAAACAGGGTTTAACATGTATCTGCACGCGAGCTGCACGCATCAAATCCAATTACCAACTCTAGCAAGAATGTTCGCTTACCATGATTTTTTTCTAGTAAGTTATATGTCACGCCATAAAACGAAAAATAAAGCCTGTCTAGTTTCCGTGACTTATATTTCACATTCATATAATACATATAATTTAAGTTTAAATTTCATTTATTGCACATTAATGAAATTAATGAGTCTAAGATGACTATATAAAATGTAAAAAAATATAAAACTTCTTACATTTCAAGTGTCAAATATCGGACAGTGTAACTGAGAAACAACAAAAAGAAGTCTAATTTTTATTTCCCCTCACATTCAACAGACGAACCCACTACTCGGTAATAGAGAATCCTAAATAACTTTGCGCCATCTTTTTTTTTAGATTTAGAATTATGGCGTGTTTATAACTGTTTATAGGCTGTTCCCGGTTAACAAAGCATTTGCGAAAGCGCTGCTTAAGAACTTTTTGTATGCACAATGTGTATTCATCCGCGATATGTAAAATTAACGTCATGAGCCTGATCACTTTAATTATGCTTCAGTCAAACGGAACTGAGAAATAATTAGAAAAGTTAATATTTTATAAATTTGATTGCTCTTACACTTATATGCGTTAAAAAACCGTCATAAAATAAACGAATTGAGTACTTCCAAAGTTTACCTAACATTATTAGTTCAGTGTCGAAACATGGAACTACTTTCNAAAATAAACGAATTGAGTACTTCCAAAGTTTACCTAACATTATTAGTTCAGTGTCGAAACATGGAACTACTTTCCATCCGTCGTCACCAACATTACTGGACGCACGCCACTCAGTGTACCTGATAAAATCTATGCAGGTTGAGAAAGTGACAGTTTTATAAGGTTGATTTTAAAAGTGCACATTTAACGATGAACAGACCTTATCAACTCTACACAGAGCGTGACGACTTAGTGATCATTGTCATGGATGCAGCAATGCTGCCTTCGTAAATAGCAAGGAGAAAGTAGTATCAACCGTTTCTTTCGAACGATGAGCAATATCGCTCAATTGCTCCTGCTCTGTCAATCCAGATGTACAAAGCGCATGTTGAAATACTCTCTTCGCTTTACCATGCCTGGGTACTCGAAGGTCCAGTATCGTGTATTTGGGTGCCCATGTTATGCCATTACTATTTGACAGCCAATACATTAAAGTACATCGACGTTGGTGACCAATGCATCTACTCAGACCACAGTTATCTTGAATGTATGTATCACCTGCCATGGCCCTAATCATGACTGATACATTAAATGTGTGACTCTTCATAGCAAACTTAAATATTTANCGAGCACTAGCGAACAAAATCTCATTTAATCTCTACTCTATGTTCGCAAAAACAAAAGACGGCTGCACTATACTTTCTGTCAGTTACACGGCAAGTAGCATTGCCCCCTCCCCCAACCAGGCCAAACCACCCTCACAAACCAATGAAGTTAATTAAATTAGAGTGAGAGATTTCAGCGGCGCTCGAAAGCAGAGGTGGAGATCTGGTGGGGGCAGAGTAGTTATGGAATGTTAGTAGTGGAAGTACCAGGAGCATCCCCTGAAAGCCCGGCAATGTCCGCCATGTTTTCCAAATGAAAAAAAATCAGGAGTAACGGCGCCAGGAATCGTACCCGATTCGCCGCCAAATTACACATTTATATATATATTAATAATAGTTATTTGAGAAGGCACACTAGCTATTCAAGAAATAAAACACGCATTATTATAGAACTGTCTTGTGACGTCATAGTCACAGCTGGTAGTTTGATGTTTACTGAAAAGCATAGCAAACCCTACTCGTTTCAAGACTGATACGAAACTCGATCTCATGGGTAGGTAGCTTTATTTGGAGATATGTAACAAAGAAGAAAATGTGCTGGTTCTTTTAAGGCGTTAAAAATCGGACGCGAATGATGTGTTACAGTGTAATTTTTAGTTAAATCTAGGGAATTAAATTCAACTCTTTTATTTACGCGATACTTTACTAGAAACTGTAGTTCATTACGAGAAATTGGCTGAACTTAGAGAGGGACGTTATAATGAACATACATTTCAACTTCGTTTCGAATGCCAATATTTACGAAAAATCACCGATAAATAGCATTCTTGCACTCAGATTCAGTGTAAACTAATCTCTCTGGTGTTTATAAAATCTTCCAGATATATAAAACACACTACATGTCTTTTCGAAATTTCAAAAAGTTGCAATGTGTGGGATTTAAAATAAATCTGACTTGGCGTGTGTCATGATGACAATAGTTTCATTTTATATTCCTACATACCGAAGTGTAAGTGATGCAATTTATCAAAATAGATGTCAAGGTAACTTAGCGTCTGTCGGAAAACTTGAATCCTTAATGATTGATTGGTTATGGGGTGTGTTCCTGTCCGCGTCGGTAATATTCAGTGAGGGAATTTTCCTTCAATCTTCAAAGGCTGGTTTTTGTAGGTTACTTCAACCTTTATACAGCAGAACGCAATGACAAAATGTACAAAGAATATTTTTTAAGAAGTGAACAAAATATACCATTGAATTTAACTTAAAACTACACTATGACATATTATTGGCGTCCGATATTTAACACCTCAAAAGGGCAAACAAATTTTCTTCTTTGTTACATTTCTCTAAATAAGACTGCCGACTCATCAGATCGAGTTTCGAATTGGCATTTAAAGGAGTAGTGTTGCAATGCTTTTCAGCTAACCTCATACTACCAGCTGTGACTGTGATGTCACAAGTCAGTTCTATCATTATTCGTAAAATTGTGCTTTGGAATTTACTAAAAAACCATTACCTTTGTAGTATGGTGAAATAAAATACTGTGTATATATATAAAATTTATGTATAATTATGAATAAAGCAAAAGGAAGGGATTTCGTTGGAACGTTTATCTCGTGGCTGTGGATCACCGATGAGACGGCATTATTAATATCACCAATGTAAAATGGCATGAGACGTAATTTATCACCAAACGCGATGTTATGCAAGTAAAGGTAATAAAACAGAATTGTTAATGTTTTGGTGATAGTTCTGAGCGAAAATTTTTCAACTGTGGTGCGTTTCNCTGAGCGAAAATTTTTCAACTGTGGTGCGTTTCAGGAAAGTGAATTATTTTGGTCTCCGTTCTTTGTGCAAGCTTAAACATCAATCTTACATGGTAAAGGTGTATGACCAGTTGTTCGCTCATTAATTTTCTTTCTGTTTTTAAGTGCTGGCAAGATTTAGCTTTAATAATTCCTTGAGGATAATTTTCAGATACACTCTTTTCCATTACAACTAATGCACTCTATTAAAAATAATTTTATAATGACGAAATGTTGCAAATAGATACCTTGATAGGTAATATGAAAACTATTTAAGTTTCTTGTGACGGCGCAAGCGCACATGTTGCATGAGAGAACTGCCGTCGCTCTTCAAGCAGCGTATATAAACAGTCCTCAGAATACGTCGTGTAACGTGATACACACGATACTTGCAAAAATTGAAATTGAGCCATAAGCACGCAGATGAGACCCGTGAGGTAACCGCAAGTACAAGCGATGGAGTTTGAGAGAGCCCTGATAATAAGTCTAAGAAAGGAAGTTTGGTCAACCACCGACATTTAAGGTCGCTCGAACATCACTGTCTTACTTTGCTGGAATAAATGGACATGTGAAAGCACTCATACACGAAGGACTGGTTCTGAACGGCTCTGAAGACCAACAAGTAAGGAGTCGTTTGATTGCCATACAGTTATGATCACAGCCAGCAGCTATCTTGCCCACTACCCAGCAACATGAGGCAGTGTCACATTAGCACTGGAATGATTTACAGACATCCAGCACTCACAAATATACCGTTTCAAGCAATTGCCAGTGGAGACTCATTGTGTAAGGCTCTGAGAATAAAGCTCAAAGCCATTAAAAAAAATTATTTTTAAACTCTGGAGAAAATAAGTTTGCCGATTGTTGGGAGATTGTTTAGAAATATGCATACGATAATGTAACTAAATACAAATATATATATGATGAAAAAAAAGAGAATAAGTAATTGTTTGTTTGTCACCACAACACAGAACAAGGAGTTAGTGATGTCGCTAATGGAACTAATAGCCTCTGCATGGGCGCAAACAGTTTTCTAATGTAGTTCTTAAAAGCTCAGATATTAACTAGGCCTTGACGTCTCGTTGACAGCAATTTCATCAGAGATGGAACTAGAAACAAGTGCAAAAGTAGGGAGAAAGATGCTGCACACACACGTGCCTTATCCGGGATTCGAACACAGAAAACCTCGTACCATAAGTTGACGTGCAAAAAACTGCATTGCAGAGGTAGGATTCACAGAGAATTAACTTCGGATGTGTTCAGTCTAATGTTTTAGAAGTTAAAGTTTATTAACCTGAAATAATAACAATATCCTCATCTTGAAAGAAAAAAAAAAGTACCCTAGCCACTAAAATCATGTTATTTTATATAGCCTACCTTAGCGCTACTTGTATAAAAAAATTTGATTGAAATCAGTTAGTTAGTTCCCAGTATTGCCATAAAAACTTTATTTTCCCACTTGGTGCCATCTTTAACCAATATTCGAATAAGAGTAATAAAACAAGCAAATAATGCAGGCGTCAGAAGAGAAATGGATTGAGTCTTACGTCAGGTATGCAAGTACGTAACTTTTTTAATAAATGATAAATTTCGTTGACATGAAAACCAAATGTTTGATCGCCTTCAAAACAAAAAGATAAGTGGTATTTATAAGTGCATTGGATATTAACGTTTTCTATAGTTTACATGACAATGTAATTTTTAACCGGGAAACAGTCCACGTGATGATAAATTAGAAATATCTCCGGCAACAGGGGACTCACTCTCCGTCATTCTTCCGCGCAAAGGACTGACGTCACGCGAAAAAGCAACCGTTCGACGTGTTCTTCGTGTCTAGATTCGCCGAGCACTTCAGCAAACTTTGCGAAATACAAAATATCCAGATCTCTACTACGAACGAAGTTTCTCAGAGGATCGTGTAAAGGTTACGGAGTTGCCTCAGGCACGATTTAGACCCTTGCGTGAGGAGAGGAATGGAAAATTTCGAGGAAGCAGTAACTCCAGGTTCGCCGACGCACCGGACACGCAGAATCGCCCGGAGCCACATGGTCACGAGGGAAACGCCATCGTCTCCTTGTCTCGGCGTGTTCGCCGCACTTCGCGATCTTACCCGCCCCTCAACCACCGGCGCGCGTTGTTGGCGGAGCGACGAGGTAGAAAGGGGTGAGTATGTGGAGTAAGGGGGTTTCTGGCTCACGGGGGTTAGGAGTGGGTTTTCTTGCCAGGCCTCGGCGAGAGAGGAAAGCCCGAAAGCCGGGAAGGGGTTCGTGGAAACCGCACCGCCGGATCAATGGTATCTTCTCCCCTCGAACGCCTCTTTCTAGAACCAGGAGACCGATCCCCTCTCTACCTACACGACCGCATCTCACCATAAATCTACATCGCGACTACTCCCTGACGATGCGGTCACATGACCACCGTTGAGCTGCTTTGATGGACGAGCGCGCTCCGCAAGGCGACAAGCCACGGAGAAAAGACTAGAATGTTTTGTTTATGGCCCTAGTGGCTGACTGACATGGCGTTGGTACGAATGCTGATTATTCGCGCAATTTTTTTAGCATCAAAAGAAACAGTTAGCAGAAATTGGTTTGTGCTTCCTTTTGATTTTATGGCGAATAAGGTAATCAGTTACACCACATTAATTATTTGGATTTTAAGTTAAACAATAAATAGCATTTCTGATTGGTCCACAACTTAGCTTACTATGATAAATTGCCGCATAACTTAAATTATTCCTCACATCGAAAACATATAATGTTATGAAAATTGAGCACAGCTTGCTGTAACACAACGAAATATAAATTCTCCTACTGCATAATTGTTTTTATGCACTGGATGCCAAAAAAAATATATGACAAACCATTATTTACAGAATTGAAACATTTGGAAGCAAAGACGATGACATTTTCAAAGTCAAATATGTTCATGTGGTGAGTAAAGTTCAAAGAAAACTACTTTATTCCTGAAGGGAAATTCATTCTCAATTTCAGAGCAAACAAGAGACTGCGAAAGCTGCACTGGAAAATGCTTGGAAAGAAAAAAAAATAAAAAAATCTAAAACATATACGAATAACACACCGTTTACCATAACATCGTTTCTGCATTAACTGTTTGTCATACATTAAAGTTTTTACCTTTTTAACTCATACATATTTTAACCAGTGAAACGAAATGGGTAACTTTTTGTACCGCCACAAAAAATTTTATTTTACTATGTTAACTTTCGGAATAGAGAGAAACGAATCCATGAACACTGAATTATACAGACTTTTTATTTCATTTTTTTATGTGTGATAATAAAACATTCGTTTGTAACGTTCTAAAACAATGTGATATTTTCTCGGCAAAACACATCGAAACAATTATCTAATTGAAAAAATAATATAATATTTTATAGTATCTTTTCTTAGTACTTAAATGCTTAAATAACCACTTAATAACTTACAATTATCAGCTAAAATACCGCTCAATATAAAAAGAAATTATACTATTTAATCTTCAAAATGCCACCCAACCAAAAAAAATTCAGCTTTTTTACATATTTTAAAATATTTCCTAGCAATAGAAAGCTATAGTACTTTCAAAGTAATTTAAGCTGACGTCTATTTACTTCCTGTTTTTTTTGTAGAATTTTGACATCGAGGAAACTAATCAGAGGATGGCAGACTAGTTGATGTTAGTTTCTTCAGTACAGCGACTTTACGTGCTTGTGGAGGTCGCCAGTGCAGTTCTCTTAAGTTTAAGGGCTCCGTCTGATTGGACGTATTTTGCGTGTCCTGGGCCTAGAATTGTGGGAGCGCTACGAGCAACCCTGGCATGTGCATTGAATACTTGCTCTGTGGAAGACTTGTACTTTTACAAACAATTACGTGGAATATAGTTGTCAGGATAATTTTTGTAATCCTACAAGTAAGCTAGAGCAAAATTTACAACACATTTTAACAAGCAGGAATTGCAGCCTTTAAGTTAATAAACATGTAGGTACATAAACGATTTTGTATTGTCCATGGAATAATGTGTTGTAGAGATACAATTTGTCACTTGTAGTGTAACAAGAAAATGTCTGGTAATTAGGTTACAGAGAAATGTTTGTAGAACGTACAAGAATGTTGTTATGGGGTCGAATTAACGTACGAGGAACTGAACTGAAATGCATTCTTCCTCTCATCAATTCGCTTCTGTACGACTTTCAGTTGCAACCCTATCTTTTTATGGAGTAATAATGAAAACAAATATGTGCTAAATGTCCCTATAATATGTTAAATGGCATGTGCAGGAAGTTTTAAACATAAAATTAATTGTGTAACACTCTTAACTTTTAAAAAATTCATATCAGAAACGTAAATAGAAAACGGATACTAGAATTCAGACAAGAAAAATGTCTTAAATATTATTCTTAAGCAGACACCGCTGAAAAATATGAATCGTTTTTAAATAACGTTTCGTTGCTTCGCAGTTAATTGAGAATGTGTGTAATCAACATTTAAAAAACTTCCCTGCACATAACTGCATATATTCTGGGGGATTATGACTTTTATGCTTCCAGTGAAAATGGCAGCAGTGAATAAAAAGCAGTTTAATTTCTTAACGTCATATAAATATGCGGTATTTAATTTTGTGGGGTTTAAATTGTTTTTCTTTACGTGTAGACCTATATTTGTTTTTTCATGCATATAGAAGTAAGAATTAATATATTATTTAAATAATTGTAATGTTTATGACACGTCCATAGTTACGCTTAATTGATGTATGAATAAAGTTATCAGATCCGTGGCAATGTAAATTTTACATATGGCCAAAGCATACAAAATGGGCAGACATTTAGATCTTAGTAAGGGATTACAAATTTTTCAGTTAACCGTAAAAAATCCTGTAATAATTTATGTGTTGCTAATTGACTCTAAAATAGCACAGAATCGCATTACTTTATGACACACATGATCAAAATTAAATTCTCAGCTAATTATTCAGTCTCCTCAATTTTTTTAAAACTGATATGTCAAGATGGATCAAATTCATCGTATATGAGAAAATAATTGTACTTACCTGAATTTAGTTGCACATTGTCCTATGAAAACAATCTGAGAACATTGTCAGTTCGACCATTTAAGCACACATAGAGGCCTAATCCTAACTAATATTATATATGCGAAAGTGTGTTTGTTTGTCTGTTTGTCCTTCTTTCACGTCGCAATGGAGCAACGGATCAACTTGATTATTTGCGCAGAGATAGTTGGAGGGCCGGGAAGTAACATATACTACTTTTTATCCCGAAAAAATATCTCATTCCCTTAGAAAATGTTTTAGTATAAATAGCGCTAGGGGTACAATGTAAGTTGTTAGTGTGGGACGAAAGAACAATGTCACACAAAAATGCTATAGAGACCCTAAACCGAACTCTACGGGATATACGAAACAATACAGACATATCTCCATTGTGTAGGGATCGCACCACTTGGTTTCAGAAATTATTCACCTAGTTAATTTCATAAGCAATTTGCTGCGTTCAAATTGTTGTGTTCACTGAATGTACTGTTATCTGATAATGCTGGTACCACAGAACACTTATTAAAACTTTGTGGAACATAGGTTCTCCTTCTTGTCTGCGTATAAAATTATGAAGCACGCATGCTGTCTTAATAGTCTTCAAAGCATTACTTCAGTTGGTATAAACTGGTCGGTCAAATTTCCAGCCCTTCTGTATGGAGTTCGTCATCCTATCATCACACCTTACAAACTCAGTCTCACATGAGCAATATTGCAACGATTTCGGAATTCAATTCGATTATCCCACAGCCGCAAGACAGTGAAACTGATTGGGCCATTTTGCAACAAATTATGAAAATAAACCTGCTAAATTTTATTTTTACTGCTGTTTATATTCATATCTACTTACGTTATAGAAATTAGAAGTTTTTCATCTGGAGAAATAGCCTTCCTGAAGTGTGTATCTTTTTTTTTTTAAGGGTTCGTGACAATAGGCTTTTCAGAAAATGGAAGTTTTCAGGATTAATTCTATAAAACTCCTTGAATTTTGATTCATGTTGAGCCAGCTCTCGAAAAACAACAGCCGAGCTATGGTGCACGTTGGTAAGATTGTATGGATGTAACCAGTATTTTATTTTTCTTCTCATTCTACGCCTGAACCAATAAGCCACTATAACGTCTTCCTTACTTGAGCTCATTTTTGTAACTGAAGTATTGAGAATTGTGTTCCCACCACATTTTTATCGCCCAGGTCGCGCCGATTTATCGCCCGTTGTCATGAACCTTCCTGGCAATATATCGTCGCTATATATTTCTTACGATATATCGCTTATCTTATCGCCCTAGTATAGAAGGCGCCTTACATTCGAAAAGAAAATTGTCAGAACTGAGCAGGATCAACAATTAAAAAGCATGTTTTTCGACACTACGTGGTCAGTGAAATACATTATGCCACATGATTTTCCTTAGGATGTTGTATATACAACTTTAAATCACATTCCTTACCGCGGTTGTAAATGGTCATACCTCATTTTCGATGAAGAGTGATTTCGGATATAGTACCCATTGTTAACTGCACAGTAGCCATTGTTGTGTTCGAATATTTAATAAGTTACATGCAAACAGAACTGTCAGAACTATAAACTGGCGAATAACAGAGAAAACTCTCTAAATCACATGTTGTAAGAATGGTAAGGAGTTTGTTTATATTTTATGTTTTCCGGCAACCCTATGCTTTTATTTATTACAATAATTTGACGTGACATATTAGGAATATTAATGCGGCACTGCCCCAAACCCCCCTCCCTCTCTCCACACCTTCATAACCGGTGTAGGGACTTAGAGAGACACATGGCAGTCGTCGTTACCACAGAGGAAGGTCAAGCAGAGGCAACCACGCACTTCCAAGCTGTACACGTGTCGCTGATGCGTAGCCCTCCCACCCTCCATCCAGCTTCACCCCCTATGCCTCTAGCAAGCCCGTGAGATCTGTTGAGGGCCGAGATATCACAAAATAATTATGTGTATTTTGCCTGAAGTCAAAATATATGCACCGCAGAGAAATAACTGACAGAGTAATCTCGGGAAAGGGTGTCATCTTCCCCCCCCCCAAACTTCAGGAACCAGGGCACGTTTTTAAGTGCTGCATTGTTCTGCTTCCTACCCCCTCACCCCCTCCTCCAACAAGGCGACACATGCCGACAATTAGGGAGGGAAGCTAGAAAGCATATATGCCTCTTTGCGGGAAGGTGGAGGAATGTTTATTATAACCGCGCAGAGGGGTTAGATGATTAATCAGTAGACATTCAAGCAGAACAGTTGAATATCGCCGTGCAGAGAGAGGTCAGCCGCGCCAGTGTGGCCGGGGGCACATCAGATCCCCTGGCGGCAACAGTACCTCAGTACATCAGTAGAACAGCAGTCCAGTGAGAAGGCAGAAAATGCGGGCTTTGCCAAGGCCGCCCACTTCGCCGGGGCTCATCCCCAGCTGACATCATACCAGCACCAACAGCAGAGTAGTTAAGTATCAAGTCGCCATCCAGAGAAGCCCCCCTCCACCACGAAGTCGCCACAGTAAATAAGAGTAGCGAAATTAGAGGACCACACCTCAGAAGTGTTGCAGTATATTGTTTTTGTTCAAACTCGAGACAATATATTTATCCAGTTAAGTGAAACATCAAGAGACTACCTTATTGAAATACCCTCAACCTTCAAGACACATTATAGTCTGTGCTTGGAGGAATTAACTCGGACCCTATAAGCCACACTGTATTCCACAGTGGCGTGGCATCAAGTTAAATAGTTACGCCCAATTGAATTGGCTTCCCAACTGTGTAGCGTCAAGTTAAATTGGCTTCCCCGACGTGGAGCCCAACCTCATCAAGTTAAATTGGCGCCCTGACAGGTGGTGTAGCGTCAAATATTTAACATTTCTTGAATATATTATTTTAGAATTACAGCAATAAATGCTCAGAAAACAAACGTTTTTATACAATAATCTTAGAATTTAAAATTGAAGAAGATGTTACTTGAATTAAGCAACGTTACCAATAAATCATTAGCATTAACTGCTAATTAGTTCGAAAGGGTTGAAATGGAGTATAAATCTGTGGACACTGCTGTAAGAATAAGCGACGAAGTGCATTACCCTGAGTATTTCATCAACAACATTTACCTTCCTGGTCTATCGCCACACAAGCTTCTCTTCGAGGTTAGGGCTATATTACTGTCAACCGCCAAACTGCTGCAACAGCAACATGCTGCAAGTGAAGGCTTAGGAAACATATTTATCAAGGCCCGGAGCCTTCAATGGATGTGCGTAAGTTTTCGTGCCGCGCATACCACTTATTACACCTCGGAACCCTTTCAAAATTCCAGACACTGCGATTACCTCTCAAGGTCTGTTTTTCTACGGCAATAAGTGAGATCCAGGGGCAGTTGGTAAAGTGAGGAGGCACTGGTTCTTACACCGGCAGCTACACGGTGGCCTGTTCCATAGTGCGATCTACCTGCCAACTGGTAATCCTAGCACCTAAGGCCAGAACCACACACTAGGTGTACAAAAAGATACCTCGGCAAAGTAATTAACAGCTGCTTTGAGTAGTAGACGCTGGCGAAGTCGCAGAGAGATAGCTTATTTGTTAATAAAGCAGTTCAGAAAACTTATATTAATTAATTGATAAATTTTGAGATTAAAATACCTTCTGACTTAAGGCCGAGTATGCCACCGGTTATTACGAATTGAGATTCCATACATTGTTGACAGAACTAAGTATTCGGGTATACTTACTTACAACAGAACAAATATCAGTAAATAAAGGCTACTCGACAATATGTATTCCCCACTGCCACCATTATAAGCTGGCAATTACTTTCGTATCTGGAGAATTACCCGCGATTTGCAAATACAAATATGTTTGATTTATATACTTTTGTGTAGGCTTCCCTCTCTTTGAGGCACGAAAGAGTTATTGGCTCACATATAAATAGAGTATAATTAACATTTTGAAAAAAGTTACTTGTTTTAAATTTGGGTCCTTGTTTCGAAAACTGTGGCCCTGACACTAGCGAAGGCTTACTCAATAGATACTCTAAAAAGTATGGAGTAGTAACAGTTTTTGTCTTAATCACATACCATATGCGGAAGGTAGTGTATATAATGTTTGATCTGTGAAATAATTAACTTTGTAGTATAAACATAATATTTCCCATAACTGCCGGTTCTTCTTTCCTTTACAATCATAAATTTTAATTGATTAAAATCGTCTTAGTTTTACTTAGTAATTTAGTTTCTCTGTTGTTTGTTTAATTACCTTTGATGCGAATCAGAAAGACGTTGAGTTAGTTGTCAAAATAAAGCAGAAATATACATTAATATTTGGAACATGGTGTTTGAAAAATTTTGGAGGATTATTTCCGAATTGCGAATAGTGACACTGTTCTGTGATTCACTCAGAAGTAATCATTTACATCATGAAATGAAGGACATGTGTAGTGCATTATGAATGTGGAACGCTATCTTCTATATTTTAAATTAGAATTTTGTTTTTGTCATTAACTATGGAAGATTGTACATTAACATATTTTTAATTGTTTTTGTAATCATGGCTTTGAAATAAAATTATTTAGTCCCAAAATTATCATTATGTAAAAATAAATAATGCATTACGTTTGAATTGAGATAATTCAACGAAGTAACATTTCAAATAAAAAATACTTGTGCTTATTGAAAGCGTCAGATGTGTCAAACATGTGTACTTTAGTAATGCGTTATTTCAGTGATGTGTACTCCCACATAAGTATAAAAGCATACGCTACACGTGAAAATGTATACTTCTTAAAGCATGAACTTTTTAATTTAAATAAAACTAATAGTCTTAGCAAAGACAAATTTGTGTAAAGAATTGATCAAATAATTCAACATATTATTTTTCTTCAGCATCATCGTGGGAAACCCTTCTGGAAAATATTTTGAACTTATTCTTGTTGTTCTTTACGGGCAACTTGGAGTTTGTTTTGCAAACTAACATTCAACAGCGAAAGGTTTGTGTGACTTTAAGAATTTAACGTAAAAGTTACATATTTTATTTGCTTTCTGCTTCAATAATAACAATTTTATAAAGTGGAAAACTTGCTTAAAGTATACTTTTTCAATATGGTGTTTGTGTACTTAACAACTTTATTTCTTATTTTAAGAATTAGTATAAAAATTTTCTATACGCAATGTTTTCTTATCGGGTGAGAAAATATGTACGTAGACCGAATAAACAGAACCGTTTCTGTTTGTCTTTAATCGAAAATGATGCAGTAGTTTTGAAGACAAAATTATCAGCGATCTCCAACAAAACAGNTCGCAATGTTTTCTTATCGGGTGAGAAAATATGTACGTAGACCGAATAAACAGAACCGTTTCTGTTTGTTTTTAATCGAAAATGATGCAGTAGTTTTGAAGACAAAATTATCAGCGATCTCCAACAAAACCGTTGTCATCTAAGATATTACGACTTGTTTAAGTGAGCGGGCTACATTTTTGTGTGTATTCGTTAACCGTTCTTTATAAAAAAATGATTTACACACAACCTTGGTTGAGCATAATTACTACGTTTTATTCAATTTTCACATTTCATTTACTTGGTGTCAATAGTGAGCGGTAGAGGTCACGTTTTATTTACTTGGTGCCAATAGTGAGCGATAAAGGTCACGTTTTATTTACTTGGTGTCAATAGTGAGTGGTAAAGGTCCGTTTGGTGGAGTGGAGAGATTTGGGCGGTTCTTAAAATTGAGGTCTTGGAGATCCGATGAGAGTAAAGTGAGGTGAGTATGGAGCACAACGCTGGAATGCAAGGGATGGGGAAATGGGAGATCCCCGAGAAAACCCGCTGACCAGCGGCATCGTCAGACACGATCCTCACATGCGAAAATCAAGGAGGGACCCCACCGGTTTGCCTACGTGGGAGGACAGTAGTCTGGCCAATACACCACCGCGGCTCCGTTGGTTTAGTGATACGTTATATTTCAAGAACGTAAACCCGAGTGCACATTTTGCGACTGGACTGCAATTATCAGAGAAGTCCTGAGCGACTCTAATAAACTTCGAGAAATGTCCTCTAAGCTGCTGCCAAAACTGTTCGCAAAATTCATGTATCACAATTAATCGGCGTTTTTATTTTTTTTTACTTTTATCATATCTGCTTCACAAATCCTACATATTATTTCTCTTATAACTTTGGGAAATTCCTCATCTCAAACACGAAATTTACCCAATCATTTTCAAGAAGAAAACTGGACAAACTCAATGAACGAGTGCCGTAACAACATAGCTCAGTACCTGGGGCAACACACTGAGAAGAGACCCTGTGTAATAGAATCTTCCGTACTTGGAACGGTGTGAATGTACATATTTATAACATATGGCCATACAGCAATACAAGTCTAAAATTTTAAAATAAAGCTATATAGTGATGCGGGAATACAATTTTCGAAGGGGAGGTAAAAAAACAATTCTTTAAAGATTTAATTTATTTTACATGTCAAAAACTGAATTATTCCTCACTTTTCCAATGTATCTTTGTTATTAACTGAAGTCCTTCATTATCAACAGAAATAGAACAAACAAAAATTACACACTATTAGAAAAAAAGTTATATGAGATTCATGAATTAAATTTTCAAACATTTTTTTCTTGGCTATCTAGGTGTTTTAAAACTTTATGAAATAAAGTACTATAAACTGTATTTTTCTAACTATTACAAGAAAAACTTAGTAATCTCAGTTCTCAAGAAAATTGTTTGTATAAATCCAAAAAATTCTATTGTTAAATCTACAAAACATATAGGCCTATTTGTAAAATTACAAACTACCTGCTTGCATTTTAACTCACGTTATTTAGAAGTGAACACAAAATTAGCTGTTTTTTGTTGTATGAAACAAATGTGATTAATTGAAAAGAGAGAACACGATAAATATTATTTCAATATATAATAAACAAAAAAATTATAAAACTTTTACACCCGGACGGGACAGGATCACGAGCCCACGTTTAACCGCACGATCAACTTGACATACGAGATTAACGATAATTATGTGCTAAATATATTGAGTTATTTGTACTTAGCAAGACGGACATAATTTCATGTATTGGATTGAAGTTAACGAATACGAGGATTGCTGCACATTTGCACAGTTACAGTATTATAATAGAANATATATTGAGTTATTTGTACTTAGCAAGACGGACATAATTTCATGTATTGGATTGAAGTTAACGAATACGAGGATTTTGCTGCACATTTGCACAGTTACAGTATTATAATAGAAGTAATTATTTTTTAATAATGTGCGCAAACTTATTTCTGTTTATTAGTTTCGCTCAAAACATTAACAGTTTATTTGCATTAGCGTGACGTGCTTCTAAAATTATTTTCATAGCTTCATTATGCTTATTTTAGTTGTTTGATGTGTTTCGCGTTTTTTTTTACTTTCATTACGTTTTATTTGCTCATGTAGCTACGCTTAACACTGCCGATATATTTGCACAAACATCTACGGACTGGTTTTGTGTTGAGTGCCTACCATCTTGTCTGTACCGTACAAACATTTCTTGAGGGATGTTATAAACACGAATCTTGTAATTTTACGGGAGAAAATTCTCAGTAAAAGTTATAAACAATTGGCGAGCCTCCCGAGNTTATAAACACGAATCTTGTAATTTTACGGGAGAAAATTCTCAGTAAAAGTTATAAACAATTGGCGAGCCTCCCGAGGTGGGGGCCATGGGTCATTGACCTGTCTGCCCCATCCCAGCTAAGGCTGGGATGGGGCAGACAGAGTTGGTAACACACAACTCGCAAAGCAGAAAATTCACATAGGATAATACGTTGGTTGCGAAAACCAGAGGTTGAAGAGATACCCAAACCTATTTTGTGTTCCTCCATCACACATTATAAAATATTTATCGAGGAAACCTAATTTGCCTGTAACAACAGTAACGTCACGAATTTACCAGCACTGTTATTTGACGCAATGATTTTAATTTTTCCTCGGATTCCTGTAGTTGGCGTTTAATTATTACTCATAAATCCTTTGGGCCGTGTCAAAGATATTCCAACCACACTGCTGCAAAAACCTGAAAATTTATTCNATTATTACTCATAAATCCTTTGGGCCGTGTCAAAGATATTCCAACCACACTGCTGCAAAAACCTGAAAATTTATTCAGTCTCCATCAATTTTCTATTCACGGGATCGTTCTTCCTTGGACGAAAACCATGGAGATATAGTTTGTCGGAACCACAACGTGTATAAGACCTAACGCATCAGCCCAGTTGTGAATCCTTGTACACCCAATATGTTACAAAATAAATTTTATACTCTCCACCAAATTCCTCTGTTTCTCATCTGGACATTTTATTCGCAGTCATTATGAAAATTTACGCCAATTTTTTTTTAACAATTTGATACTTTAAAACTAAGATTACACACTTAATGCAAATCAGTGGAAAGTTATAGATTACCAGTCAAATCCAACAACTTTAATAAGTGAAAATTGCTTCACTTAGCATAAGTGGAGTAAGTAAAGTGAGTGAAGAGATTTGGGCGGCTCTTATCACTGAGGTCTTGAGAGTCGACGGGGATGAAGCGATTTGAGTACGGAGTAGCACCTTAATGAAGGGGTGGGGGATGCTGGAGACCCCCGAGAAAGCCCGCCGACCACCGGCATGCGCGATTCCCACATGCAAAAATCCAGGGGACGACCCCGCCGGGAATTGAACCCCGTTCGCCTGGGCAGGAGGCGAGTAGTCTGAACACACCACCAACGCGTCCCCTAGAATAAGTGGAAAATCATTTATTGCTTCAGTGGGAAAATTCACTGAACGAATCAGTGAATACTTCATCCAATCGGTTGCTAAAATAAAATTTATACTTGTTTTTATTTTGTTGCCACAAACGGGGAACATTTGGTTGGCTCAAATAAATATTTGTATGGCCGTCCGTACAATGTAATTTAGATTATCGAAAACATCTTAATGCGACCGTGTTTCGAACTCACCGCCACTTGCTCCGGAATCCTGCGCTTATGCTTCATCAGCTACTGTGACTTATGACGTGGAGTTACGATATCTCGATTTATTAATTTATCACGATTGTTAAGCATAACGTGAGCGTAGATAAATATTTACACGTTTTAGAATATTATTTGGTTTTTTTCTGTAGAAATAATTCCGTAAGGATTTTTTTTGCCATTGTTATGCATCAAATAATCTCGCTAACAAAAACTGGTGCTATTCTTACTGTCAGAAAAAAATACGAAAAACTCTATAACTGATGCACATGGTTTAACTTATCCATCGGTCAAAAAGAAAACCATTGAGCAACATCAAATTAAATGGTTGAAAAATCAATGGAAAATGTCACTAAATCAATTAGTAAAGGAAAACGGGTGGTATTCACTAAATCATCAGTTAAAATCAACTGAAGTGACTGTTTAATAAGTCATATGCCGTTAACTGATTCCAACAGTGAAATTCTACCTGATTCAGGTTTAGAGTTTATACAACGCAATGGGTTCCTTTCAATCTATTATTTACTTAGACTGTCATGTAACGCAAGATGTTATGAGTTCCTTTCAGAATTACATAATTTCAAAATTCTCACACAGTCACCAGATGAGTATGATGACGCAGTAGACTCGCTGCCTTCCAGTCTGAAGGCTGCAAGTTCGATCCTCCATTCCATGCATATGTTTGTGTCGTTATTTAAAAAAAAACTGTTATAATCTCTGGTAATTTAAACCGATATCCTGACTAACCTTTGTCGAATAAAAGGAAATAAACGAATTATTTAGTTAGAAGTATAAAAGTAATACACGTATGTGAGACAAATTTCAAATTTCAGACCTTCCTTTCATTTTGCGGCGGAGATACAAATTACATTTTTAACCTTAGCCTTTAAGTTTTTGGGAGCCGGAGAATTCGATTTTAAGTATGTTTACATCTAAATAGTTCCTGTAATGAATGTTTGTTTATAACGTATACTAATTAGCGTGACTGTTAGAGACGAGAACCTAAACACCATGATCTTCAGTTGCAGTGCGTGTTTTTTCATAAGCAGACCGATCAGTGTTTATATTATTATACAACTATATGCAAAACAAAAAATCAACTGCCAATATGGGTTGTTCGAAGGTTGTTTTGTAAGTTTTTATTGTAAAATAATATTAACATTTGCTCGTTTGTTTTGTTGTTTACAATCAGAGCACGAATTTTACTAGGCATATTGACTTTTACATCAAAAAAGTATTCGGTTAGGCAATATAGTACCATAACTCACTTCCAGCAGATGCCTTTTATTTTATGTTCGTGGGAAGAAGGCAGATAGTTTTCTTCAGTGAAACATTTCGTGTCAGCCTTGCCCTGAAATGAGACAACAAACTAGCGGAGCAACTGAAGAATGATGGAAGTTTTCAATAAGGAGACTCCAAAATCGAAAATCCTTCAAATATATTGCGGAAATTATAAACACACGCATCAGTACAGTTAAGAACATCATCTACAGGTTTCATGAAACTAGAACGTTTCACAACAAAGCAAGAAGTGGTCTCNCATCAGTACAGTTAAGAACATCATCTACAGGTTTCATGAAACTAGAACGTTTCACAACAAAGCAAGAAGTGGTCTCCTGTCTGGTTTTACGCAAATGCTGGACAAATACTGGAAAGCAACGATGGAAGAATGGAAAATAAATTTATCATTAATACGTTCTCGCTGTATCTATGCCTTTATGTGGCAAATTTGCAAACATTTTCTTACACTGTAGAGTTACGAAAAACAAATATTGTTTAAAAAATTTAAAAAGTATTTTACTGTTTTTAGTTAGTAATTATTTATTCTCATCCAAACCAAAAATTAATAAATTTTCGTAAATTGAACTTTAATTGTCCTCACAGATTATATGGAGAGACTTACTGCAAATTAGGGGAGATAAACACGTATGAATATTACGGTTTTTATCCAAAGTAATTTCTCTTAAATCAATCGTATTTCCATAAAAGAAATCTGGCTGCTATCATATTATAACTTTCAGACTTCCGGTTACTACTCCGAACACATAATACTGCATTGGAACCTAAAGAATAATCTATTGTAAACACGCATTAACATCTATTTATTTANTACTCCGAACACATAATACTGCATTGGAACCTAAAGAATAATCTATTGTAAACACGCATTAACATCTATTTATTTAATCAGTGGCCTGAGATTTAAAGATTCAGATTATTTTGAATGACTTATTGTATCATTTAACATGTATCCCCGATCAGCATTTGGTGTTCATGAGCCTGAGATAACGACGTCACTCGCGTGAGCTCGACTAGAGTAGACTCTTTGAAATTTTAAACTCATATTTTACTGAGCGTTTCTCACAATGCACTATGCAACTTCCGTGTTCGATTCCCCCCTGTTTCACCGCGATCACAGGCCTTGTGACAGATGGCATATCCCGTTTTTATTCCGTACTTCAGTGCTCGCTTATTTGACGTGTCCAGCTGGAACAATGCATTACCAAAAGGTAGCTGCTGTTATATATTTGTCGTTATATTTCTGCACCTAATCTCTTGTGCAATGTACCGCCAGTTAACGAAGCCCTGCATATGATTGTCGTCTTGAAATATACCCGGAGTTGTAGAATATATGTTCGGCAAGCAGACTGCATCCATCCAAAAGTTGCTTTTGCATCATTACACCTGTTAAGGACTCTCAAACTAAAGTACACTGACTAAAGTGATGCTGTGTCGACGTACAGCCTGCAGGCCTATACTTCAATACGCCGTGGCTAAGACCTTAGCTATTCGTCTGTTCTTTGTCAAAAAAAAACAATAACACTCTACAAACAATATTGTTCCTAGAATATAACTGTATACCCAAGATCAAACATTCCTTATAAACATGTTTTATATCTGACCATACAATTGTAATGACGAAACTATTACTAGAAAGCGAGTTTCTCAGTTATGATAAACGTATTGCTGATAGTAACCCTCTGTACGTTCTCGGCGTCATTTAGTTATCACCGGAGAAATAAACACTTTTCATTATGGTACTTGTGTAATTAAACGCATACAAACGAGTTTTCATTTAAAAATTGCACAGCCTCACCAATCCCAGGCAGGCGTTGGTATAGGGGAAGGAATATGAAAGGAGGAGTTCGGCCGCTGCATGTAACAGTCGAGTAAAATAATAATGTACTGCTTGCACTTTATACTGAACTAGCGAACCGGCCCGGCTTCGCCCGGTAACAATTTTGTTTTTTCAGCGATACATTGAAAGACAAAAATGGTTACTGTGGGTCATCCTTAAAAGATAAGCATATGCTATCGCAAATTTTTCTGTAGACCATTTTGAGAGTTACAATTCTGTAGCAAATTAATTTCGTGTATCTCTTATGGTTTAGTCAGAGCAAGCCATGTAAGCGCCCTTAAGGCTGTTTTTTTACGAATTTATTACAAACGGTACATCTCTACTATCCTTACATTAATATAAATGTATTATACACTAAAACGTTCTTCAAGAAATTTTCTAAATTACGTTCAATACCGCATCAAAATCCTTCAAGTAATTTAGAAGTACTAAGCGAATACACAGACAGACGCGGATAGGCGACTTTGTTTTATTCTATTTAGAGATGAGTCAACTCATCCTGGCGATTGTGAAGTTATGAAACGGACGCAGTACACAGGCAATGCTGAAAAGCGCAATTATACAGCGTAACTATACTGACAATGCTGCTACACTGTAAAAAATTTAATTTTAATATTTTTGGAAACTGGTTGCAAAAAAAAATTTCATGATGCAAAAAGGTTTTCTGGTAAAAATTGCAAAAAAATTTTTTTATAATATTAAGGCTTGTATTTCAACCTAAACTACTTTAATGTTGTCATTAGAGTGAGGAGGTATCATTTTTACAACAGTATTTAATATTACATTAACAGTAATAGTATAACAATATATTACATTAACAGCAACACTATTTACTAACGGCTCACAGATAACAAAAATTACTGTTGTAGTAACATTCATACTGTCTACGGATAGACTTGAGGGCTGGCTGTGCCCTATCTAAAATGGCCTTGCAGAAGTACCGTAATTTCTGTACAAGGGGGCGTGTTCATTCGATAATTTGGCAAATACCTAATATTTGCTCCGTATCATATTTTACTGGTTGTAATATGTTACTGGTGTCATAGTTTTTAAAGGGCCGTTTCGTAAAATATCGACCGCATTATGCTGTAAAAAACCAATTAGTTTTTTTAAACTAGCATGATATGATGACGCTACAGTAGGACGGGGATCACGTTGTTTAAATATAACGCACTGATAAACTACTCCCGCTTTTACATTAGAAATTAAATTTCATTATAGATTATCTGTTCGTACCAGTTACCCTAATTTTTACACTTGGTTCTACATCATACGTAAAGGTTACTTGAACTGTGAAAACACACTATGAAATGGAGAATAGTCTGACTAACTATCGGCAGAATGAGTTTAGTCATCTATTAAATGCACAACATAATAGCTTTTTGTGCTTTTTCAATAAAAATCCTTGGAAACTATGAAGCCAAAACATTTTTTGTAGTACTACAAAAACTTTTCTTGTAAAAAATGCAACACGTACATATGTAAGATTGTAAAAAATTGCAAATAAACTTATATTTATTGCGCTTTCGAAAACATACGTAACAATAAAAATTAAGAGAGAATATATATTATATATTAAGAAGTTACAAGTAAAATAAATGTATATATTTAGAATTGCATTCATGAAAAAGAAAACGGTTATGTTGACGGCACCGAGACTCGAACCAACGTCTTTTAAGATGCAGCAGCAAGCATTTTTCCACGTGGCCAATTTGCCTAAGAGTGTTCACGTTACTTCTTATAGTATGCGAAACACATGTATTAACTTGTACGAGAATATAATAATGTCACCTCTCAAGAATTTGTGAGGTTAGAAATTTAGAAAATAAGTGCACTTCAGAATGACATTTGTACTTCATACCTACAAATAATTGCAGTCAAATTTGATAGTGACAAGTATTATTGTGTAGGGGTATATACTTATGGACATGGATCTGTGTGCATATATATCCTATGAAAACAGGGCAAGAGACAGTGATTTTTTCTGCATTTTAAAGAACGTTTCATAGAAACGTTATGTTTTTTTCTAATTCAGTGATTATTATTTAACAGCATATCATTCACAAAAACTTTCCCTTGTTTCAAATTAAATATTTATCAGAGAATGCAGTACTTTATAGATATAACTTCTTGACTTGAACTTAAAATTGGTAAAAAAAAATTCTCTTGATGTGGTAAACGTACGTCACACATATGTTTACATTAAAAAATTTCACAAATTATATTTTTATATTTTTACAAATATCTCTAATATAATACATTTTTTAAAATAAAACTTAGAAATAATATTTTCCATTTTATACGTCCTAGGAAACGCTACGCATCTCCGTGTCATGCAACGCTACGCCATAGGTCTCTACTTCCACCTAGGTGCCGCGGTAGGTCAACGGCTTGAGCGCTCGCCTCCCACCAATGCGAATAGGTCTCGATTTCCGGCGGGGTCGTACCCGGATTTTCGCATGTGAGAATAGTACCTGGCAATGCCGCTGTTCGGTAGGTTTTTTTCGGGGATCTCCTATTTCCTCCGCCCTTGCATTCCGGCGCTGCTCCACACTCACCTCGCTTCACCCTCTTCGGCTCTCAAGACACTATACATTCGTTGTTTGCGCTGTTTACGCGTTTCTCAGCAGGTAAATGTCCTGAGAATACGACTTCTTGCCAGAAAAGTAAAAAAAAAACCATTATTGTTATTATAATTTTAAGTTTATCCCAAAAGAAAATAAATCGTGAAAACGGTTAAAAAAAATCACATTTTTAGAGCTTTCTTGTGCAGTTTCCTTAATAGGTTGGAGAAATATAAAACCATACAGTCGTAGTTTAATCAATGGGCTTTCATAGCGTGTAATAAGGAAGTGTAAAAGCTGCACACAGGTTCAGCGCCTGCGCGTAGGGGTGACGGGGCGCCGGTCGCGCGTGTTATTGTCGCCCTTATCGCTGCGCCTCGATACCAGAAATAAAATCTTTGGTCCATGTACTCTTAAGACTGTTGCCTGGTTAAGAATTTGGTATGTTAAATAATTAGGTTTTTTAGCTCTCCTGCGAAAAACAGGTATATACAACGAGAAACCTTTTTGAGCATAAAAATAAGTGCTTTTTTGTTATCGAAGACTTTCCCCTGGAAAATCAGTAAATTTAATAATTTAATAAAAAATTTCTGAACAACAAATGGTTATATTTGCGCTGATACACAGCTAGAGAGTATAATTGCTCACAATCAGGTAATTGTTTAAAGCCTTCATCTTCAAAACTGGCTTAAAAAAAAACAGAATTTCATTAACATGTGTTTCCCTATACCGAATTGTCAACGAGGGCAACAGCCTTAAAAGAGCACCTCAAACCTATTTCAGAGGCACGGCTATGGTGTCATCGCCTGCCCCGGCCGAACAGGACGCAGTTGGCCGTGTGGCCCTCGGAGTTCCGCAAGGACGACGATCACCCGGCGACACATGGGCTGGCCCCCCGTCGACGCCTCATCGCGGCAGGAGATTGTCCGAGGGCGAATCCCTGGGAGGCGACGGTGCACCTGCTGCTGTCGCCGCTCGCGCTGCCCTCTGGTTGCTCATCACTGGACCTCCTTCCCCAGATAACCAGTTGTAAACCATTCCTTCTGAAGCCCTGCTAATGTTCTACTTCCATGATATTCCTCCGCCAAAGGGACAACGCACCGCATTCGTGCGCACTCAGTGTAATAATATTTTGCATTACCGCTATGAATTACTAGGTATTACAAGCACGCTTATTTTCTCCCTGTGTTTATTCTTACTAATTACAAATTATATATATAATTGTTATATACAATGAGCAAAAGTTGAATTTAACCAAATATAAGGTAGGCATGCCAAAACAAGTATGAAACGCCCGCAATACGTGATATATTTAGGAAACAACCAAACACGTTATCCATAGTGTGATTTATCGAAGGTTTGATTCAAAACGTGTGAAGGAACCGTGCATATACTATAAAGTTTAAATGTATAGCTTCTGATTCCAGTGTTTCTTGTATTGTACACATAAGAGAATATACTTCAATATTATATACACACTTAATTTCCTAAAATGTTAACATTTCTACGTGAATGACTCCTTAATAAAGTGAAATGGTCCACGGCAATGTTAATTTTACACACGGCGGAAGAATACACAATGAGAGGGAAAGTACATCCTAAGCATGGTGTTTTAAAGTGTTGAATTAACCTTGAAAACCCTAAACCACATTTGCCTCTGTTCTAAATCTAATAAGTCACTGTTTAATGTATTGCTATGCGTTATTTTCTGGCCAAGAGCATAACGCAAATGAAAGGGTGAGTTGTTACAGCGTTTCCTGGACGTGAGGTTAAAGACCACTTGGGATGAGCTTACCCTGTGCAGTCGGTTGGTATCGAACACACAAAAGGCCGTTCGCGATAAAGTGAGCTACTATTAAATCAACCTTTGAAAAATGTCAATGTCCACAGCTGCATATATTTTAACGGGCACAATGTCTGTTATTCGCCCAGTAAAGTTGTTAAACAGGAGGGGAAGTAGTTCCATGTATTGACGTTGAATGAAAAGTGTTAGGCAAACATTTATTGATACTGAAATTATTTCATCTTTTTTTATGTTAATAAGTGTAGGAATCGGCAAAATTTATAAAACATTTACATTTATAATAATTTCAGATTAACGTGACCGACGCATGAATAAAGCGATAAGGCCCCCTTGGCAATGTTTGATTCACATATGGCGGAATTATACAATGTAATCCGAGAAGTAAATTATAAGCAGGGTTTTCAAAAGGGCTCAGTTTACCTTGAACGGCCTATACCTCCCTCATGAGAACCACCGGCTACCGCATGAGCAACTCGCTCAGTTATCGTGTGTAACGCTTGGCCGCACGCACACGGAATTATGTTACAAGATGTACAATTAAAACGAACATTTTCGTTTCTTCTTTTCCGTTTCTCTGCGAAATATTTTCATCACATTCAAGTTCCAACTAAAGTTTGGTTATCTAGTATAACAGTAAGGATGATATATATACATATATATATACATATATATATATATAAATACATATATATGTATATATATACATATATATATATATATAGAGCCATTAAAAATTATCTCGTTTTCATCCATTGTCAATATTTCAAAAGCAAATGACTTAATCGGTAACAAATTGGTGAAATAACTTTTTTAAAATTTAATTTTTATTTACACTACTTGTGATCTATATACAAGCAGTAAAATTTAAAAAATATGGCCGTCTAATTTAATGAATTTCTAGATAACAGAATAAGATTTTTTTTCCACAGTATCTTTCCGTAATGTATAGGCTACTAGATTTTAAAATACTTTTTAAACTATCAATGCAACCCGCCAAGCATAACTTGAGACTCTCAGTCAAATTGGGCAGCAATTCGCCTGTAACCGTGCACGAACGTACTCATTATTGGTGAAGAGAGGGTAACTAAATTATGCCTCCAGTAATAGACTCGGAGGATAAAATCAGTAACGAAACTGATCCAAACATTAGACTTAAACGGAGACTCGAAATATTAAATTTTATTTTTAACGGCAAAGAGTTAATATTTCAACTGATTTGTTGTTGTGTCAATAAACAAGTTATTCTGAAAATCCATGCTCCTAAATTTATGAATATTTAAACAATTTTATAAATACTATAAGAAAACGACTACAGCTCAGCAGCAAATTAACTGAAAGCCTTACCAGATCGGCATTACTTAACTTTCTGTTCATAATAAACTCAATCGCTACCATCCATGATATATAATTAGTTGCCTCAAAGTCTGTAACATTAGCAACAACACTAACAAACTACCTTTCGTATATGTTTCATATATGCTGTTCATGGTGAAGTGAGCACTTTTGAGGCCCTAATAATTTTTTACTCTGGGACATTCTTTGCCATTTAACAATATTTTTAAATAAATAATTCAATTTAAGTAATCAACACAGTGAACCTATTCCACTGCACTCCGAAGTTATCGTCTAAGGCCAAAATAAAATATATTTATTAATATTATTCCAAATGAGAAGGCTTTCAAAAGTGCTAATTTTACCGTGAATAGCCTATACTTGTGTTACTGCATCACTAACGAGTGCGTCAACTGTATAGGAACAACACGCGTATAGACATAGCGAAAGATGCAACCTCCCCCCCCCCTTCCCTGGCGCCAGTTATGTGAATAAACCTATGAACACTCCCTTATATCTCAAAAAGTGCTCGTTCAATTAAAAAAATCATTAAGTCTCTGAACACGCCGCTCAATAAAATGTTATGCTATTGCAAACATTTAGTATATTACTACAAAAAAAAAACGAAGCTGAAATCGTTACCTTAGTAAGTAATTAAATCTAGGAACACACTTCGACGGCGTCTTATTATACCCGTAGTGCCATTTACGAATTCAAAATCAAAATCTGGATACCTTCAGCGGTTCGGAAGATATTTAAGGTGAACATCTCAGCTGAATAATCCTGCATAGTATAAAATAATACGACTTACCAGACTGAAAATACAGGAAAATTGAGCGATGCTACTATATGAAATTCAGCATTCTCTAAGTATTTTACTCTTTCCTGAGCAACTTCGGGAGCGCTGCAATGATTTTTCGAAATAAAAAACCTTACCATTCTCCTTTTCTCACCACGTGTATACACTAGTGTGGTAAATGTGCTCATAATGTCTTAGAGTGTCGATCTACGCAACTACGTCCCAATGTGCGCCCTGGCCTTTGCGTTACCCGGGGCCGCGGTGGCACAGCGGCTAGAACACTTGCCTGCCACCAAGG